>PNEQ01076519.1:49887-130264 GCA_003012365.1 Medauroidea extradentata | reverse complement strand
TCGTCCTCTGGCCTCGCTTATCCTTGGGCCTCGGCGGGTGTCGGCTCCTTTGACTCTGCACAAAAGTTCGCTTCTGGAGCGAGACCTGGCGAGGCGAGGCGAGACAGGACGAGGCACCCCGAGGCGAGGCGAGATCACCCCCTACATTCTCGCGATCGGGCTGTCTCGTGCCGCCTCGGCGAGAGTGTGGGACCGGCATTAGGGCCGCTTCTCGGTCGGCGCGCCAACGTGCAAGGTCGGCTGCGGTGACTTATCGGCCTCTGACGTCGCTGACAACTCACTCTAGCCACACCGGCTACCTGCCCCTGCCTCACAGATAGGCTGACTTTAACTACGGCATGCTTTCATTTGAACATACTTGCTCGTCCGGCGAGCGAGGCTGACCCCTTTACAACTCCCACTGCGCCACCTCAGAACTGTTGTACAAGCTTGTACTACATGTCATGAGTTACACTCTAAATATAAATGAGTGAATATTCACTGATTCACGCCGATCGATGGAGCAGTTTCAACAAATTGAATCAGAGAGAAACCACTGTGAAATCGGTGACCATTCACAGATTCCGATAAAGAGTGCCAACATTCCACAAGTTAATTAGTGAATGTCTACAGATTTTCCAGTAATTTTTCACTGAATCAATAAGTTAAAACTGTTCTTTGAAAACACCTGGAAAAACGGCGAATATTCACTTGTGTGATGTTGATACTCTTAAAATGAAATCAGTGAATATTCACTAATTAAACAGTGACAATTTTCACTGATTCAAATAGTTGAAACTGCTCCATCCATCAGGGTGAATCAGTGAATATTCACTAATTAAACTGTGACAATTTTTACTGATTCAAATTGTTGAAACTGCTCCATCTTTCAGCGTGAATAAGTGAATATTCACTAATTCAGATTTAGAGTGTATGTGGAGCTGGCGTGTCAGCCGTGCTGTAGCATGGTACGGAAAATAATTTTTCTTGTATAACGATTAAAAATGGTTCTAATGCGTTTATCTATGAATAGAAGACACTCTTAAAATTGCGTCTCTACGGTGTTAACAAATGACGTAAGCTAGTTAAAACCGCGACTACCAAGCTCCTCAAATGTGCTAATAAATAACGTTTTCACGTTGGGGTAGTTGAGAAAATATCAACCGTGACAGTAAAACAAAATCATAGAAACCTGCATTGTACATAACCACATAGACATACTTTCAATAAATAAAATAACAGGGTCATTGTTTGAAGTCCCATTGAAAAACACTTTTATACGAAAACACTGCACGCTAGTGGCTGCTCCGCGCCTAGAGGCGATGAGGTGTTTGAAGGACGTGTTATATTCGACTTATCGCCTTCCCGTTTCCTTGCCTCAGGAGTTTTGAAGGACGTGTTATATTCAACTTATCGCCTTCCCGTTTCCTTGCTGTTTTTTCGAATTAAATTTTTTAAACCCTGAAAGGGTTGGAAATGTTGGAAATTGTTTGTTTTATGTAGTTTAATTTTTTCCAAACGTAAGTTTATAATATTTTGGCTAGTTATCGACTTAATTAAATTTTCTTAAAGTCAATAACTAGTCAAAATTACACAAACATACGCTTTGAAAAAAAAAAATTAGACTACATAGTACAAATAATTTGCATCATATCTATGTAACATTTTTGCAATATCTGCAATTTTTCAGGATTTAAAAAATTTACCTTACTAAAAAGTAGCATAAATAGGGACCCGTGGCCTTAAGGGCGTCGCCTACCTACGAGGTAAAGTCTCAGAAGCGACGGAGCTATAGGGGCAACCTTGAAGCGCGCATCAAATTCTTCATCTCCGAAACGAGCCAAGCGCAGAATTAGCGTGCAAGATTCCCGCCGACCCATTTCATATTGGTACATTAAAAACGTTACCATATAATTTCATAGCTGGAAAGTCTGAAGCAAAGTTCAGTGCAAGATTCTAAGTTTCGCATACATCCTGTTAGCAGCCTACATTCCTAAGTACGGCAGTATGTAACACTATAGCTATGTTGGAATGCTTCGAAACTATGTATTTAATGAGCATGATGTCTTAACAATGACACTTCACTCATGTCGGAAGTGTGCTTTCTTTTCGTACACTGGCAGAATACGCCGTATGTGGAACAGTAAGCTGCCGAGCGAACGACCGGAATAAATAATCGTCTATAAAATCTGAACTACTCATCATAATTCGATGGTATTATTTGCCAAGTAGAAATTCTATTGCACGGAAAAATTATTTTGTGGCTGCTACAAAATATTTTGTGGGCATTTACCCAGAAAAATTTATTTTGTGGTCAACACAATAACATTTTCTTGACACCACTAAAATATTGTGGCCACCACAGAATTATTTTGTGGTTACTAAAAATTATTGTTTTTTTTTTCAGTGTAACGGACGTTTACTTTTATACATAGATAGCACTGGGTGGTAGTATACTCTGCTTTTGAGTTAAAAATTTAAGACGGTATTTAAAAAAATAAGGGAATGAAACCACGAAATCCATAAAAATGGAAAACTGTAATTTATATAATTTTTAGTACGGTTATTACCCAGGACTCTACATAACAACCGAATTTCAAAAACATTGGCATTTTGATTTGAAAATAATTTTAATTCTCTCATTCGCAGGTCACACATATAGCAGATGGTCAAGAATTGTCAGTAGGTATAGGCTACCTAAGATTCAATGTGTGTGTTTGTCAATTCCAATATAGCGATAAAGAAAATTTGTAATGTGCTGAAAGTTTTCCGTGCGGCACGTCCGAAAAAAAAACCTACTGTTTTATTTTCCCTCTCTCCAAGCAGTTTAGGTTACTTTATGGTAATTTATGCCCGCAGTCACACCAGAGTCATTAATTAAGCCTTTTTAGTCGAACACACTTGAAAGTCACTGCTCCATACTCACCTCATGTCACCCCTAACCAGCGTTGAAGACCTCACCAAACTCTAGAACTCACTCACTCAACATATTTACGAGGATACACATCCAAACCGAACAAATTCAATGCATTTTCGAACGATTCAGTAATAGACATGTACGAGAAATTTTGAATAAACCTTACCGCACCAGTTTCAATGTGTTCGTGTTTCGTTTATAATCTTGATTTCAACCAAACTAATACAAAGGAAATGTTAATCAACATTTCATATCACATTATATGTTAACTCTTATTGAAAAAAAAATTAATTATGTTAGTTACTAGGGACCTGAAAAATTCGCGTTTTCTTTTGGACACAGGCTATAATTCCTGCAGCTGTAAGTTCGTGTCGCTTCCACAATTGGTTCTTGACTTATTTGACACTTCGTGTAAGTCGCTGAGCCAGTAATAAACATGTAACTCAATGCAGGCCCATATCACTGTGTCAACGAGTAGCTAATGATCAGCTGCTGTTTGCTTGAGTGCATATATAATCTTGGAGACTAGCCTACAGGTCAGTGAATCCGTGAATTTTCCGGTCTCTAGTAATTATGTAGTTATGTGTGTGCTTTGTTCAGTTATAATTAGAAGCTAGCAATCTCTTTTGTTATGCTAAAATCTGTGCCAAGCAAGTGTTAGTTTTCAAGGCTGATTATTTGCCAGGTAACCAATGACTTGGTACGTCAAATCCAGACATAGCATTTTTTTTCCAGTGAAATGTAAAATATGTGATTCGTAATAAAGAGAATATGCGCGCGACGGAAATTGATTTACCGCATGAGTCAGATCACGACAGCTGGTAAGGTATGCTGAAGGGAGGAAGTGGCAACAGCGCCACGCGAGTGCCAGCCAAGTGATGGTGGGGTGGGAAAGAGAACAACCACCCTGAACGACCATTGAGCAGGAGGTCTCACCGGCCGACAGAGGGGTGGCGCGAACAATTACCTGGTCCAGGAGGTAGGTGAGCGACTAAGGGTTTCTAGAGGTGTGGGGGACAGGTACGACCAAACAACCAGACGCAGGTAGGAGCAGAGCATAAGGTCCCCGAACTCTGCCATCTTCTCCCCTCCCTGCTCGTCCCTTCAGCCTGACGCAACCATGTTAAATTACAAGCTTCACAGTCCTGTGTGGAGGGAAGGGATGCTGGAGTCTGGCAGGATGGGAACATCGGGATGTAGAAATATTTTGCTTGGAGAACTTTGAGCGGCAAGCTATCATCCTGATACTTATTCATTTCCTTTCAGCAAGTTTGTTTCTTTTCGCTACTAAACATCGAAGATAATCACAATATATATACTGCGCTGAATTCAAAAGTGCGCATTTAAGGTTGGATGGGAGATACTCGTAGCACTGCATACGACTGTACAGTTTGCAGGCATTATAAAAAAATAACAGTCACTTCCACATGTGTCATAATAAGTAGGGTCCGGTAGTTTTCGCGAAATGATTTTTGCCCCACTTTGTTTCAACGTCTTACGTGTTCACCTGCAGCTCAACTTCAAGATTATTGGCAGAGTGTTTTTGTGCAGAGTTGTTATTCATCTGACTGTGCCAATCAGTACATGGTTAACTGTGACACAACACGTCTGTGATTTGCGGGTTTAACCTCCACACGCTGGGTGTTACGGCATCCAATCACTGACAACATAGCAGAGCTGCAGGTGCGCACGTGAGGCACTGAAACAAAGTGATGTAAAAATCTTTGGGCGTAAACTACCGGGCTCTAGTCATAATGTAAGAATAATTCATATATTTTCTAATGCTATAAGTGTAAACTATTTCGCAAAACTTATTTTGTAGCTAACCAAAATTAATTAGTATAAGTCCAATATTGAACTTTAAATCATTTTGGTTTTCCGTTAATTACATGCAAGAGAGTTCAGAAATTAAATACACACCACTGATCTGCCTTAAACAAATCACAATTATTTTGAAATTTTCGCACCATTAACTTGTTTGTTGTGCTTTAATAGAAAATAATTATATAATGGAAACATATAACAGGATTTCGGGTAACCGAGATCGAATATTCCTGCACAAAGAAAGTTATTGTACACGTTTAATCATTTAATGTAATTTGCATCCATCAATAAATGTACTAATTATTAGTATTGTTGCAAGTTTTAAGACAAAGGACAATATTTTATAACGATTACATAATTGAGTTCAAAAACTGCCAATATTTTAAAATATCATCCCGACGCATGTTTAATTTTGTGCATAACTGTTTCTGTTTATATAGATTACCGTATCTTCCCATGTACCAAGAAATGCATAGGCCTGAGTAAATAGTATTTTGTTTCACAAAGTAAACAAAAGCGGCTGATTGGTTATTGCCAGACATGAAGGATTTTGCCAAGAACTGTAATTGGTTTTGTACAGATTGCCGGTACAGTCGCTGACATGCTGTCGGCAGGTGCCACTTTTACCAATACTTCGATACATAGAGTTGTGAGACTTAGCACTCCTACACAGTAACAAATAAATCCGTACTTTTACAAAAACTAGTGAGAACAGTGGAATACAATTTATGAGCAGGTTGTTCGGTGAGAAACAAGATAACCATTGAAGGCCTATCAGATTTTACAAAATATTTTATACTTTTACAAAAACGTTCTTGGAAACTGGTTGCCAAAAAGTTGTTACACTTCAAAGAATTGTATAACGTACAAGATTTTAGCTCTATATATACACACATACACACACAAAATGTATTTGTAAGTTTGCAACAACATTTGCAAATATACTATATATTCGTATATTTCCAGGCATTTCCTGTAAAGTTTACAACATTTTTGTAAACCTACAACAATTTTTTCGAAACCTAATTTCTAAATTTTTTTTTGTAAAAGTATATATTTTTTTTACTGTGTACCTTGCAATAACCCATCGCCGCCGAAGGTAAATCGATATTTTAGAGTCATGTAAAGAAACTCCCTAGTAGTTTGACAATAATTTACATATTACTTTTTTAAACTTAAACATAATATCGAAGAATTGCTGCACTGTTTTGACACTAATTCATACTTACTTGTGTCACAAATTTTCCGTGTTTTTTTTTTTGCACTCAAAATATACTAGTTTTGCTATGAATATAAGCTAAAATCCAACACAATACTTTCCTTGCGAATGAACTGCACATAATTTTTCAAAGTTACTACATACATTTATGTATTACATGACTGCGCACAGTAACGAGTTTTTTCAAAGCATTCTGTGGAAAGTCATTTGACTTCTTTGCAGCAATGCAAAAAAAAAACTAATTTTTGCATTAAAAATCACACACGACCTCTTTGCACAAATTTACTCTTCCACGAAGTGCGTATTATATTATGGGATGTGTTCGATTTGGTCCCCTAGGTGCCCTTACCGGGCTTCAAACCCTTGAAAAGTGCATCCCGAACGTGACGTCACACATGCCTCTGTTCGAATGCACAACACTGCGCACACTGGAATGTCCTCTTAAAGTAAGGGAAAGCCACTTACCCTTCTCGCCTGGATCCGAATTCGCAAAATGCACACTACATCATGAAAGGAACAAGAGCTTTGGGCGTAAGGGCAAGTGATCAAGAGCTCATTACTCTGACAATGAATACAATCATGGTCAATGGAAATTGCTGCACCCGAACGCAGAAAGTGAAATCGCTGTATAAAACACGTATACATTTATGAGAAATGATGTTTTTAACTGAATTTTTTGGCAATTTTTAATTTCTAGTGTGATATTAAAGCAATACATAACTAAATATACTTAAGTGGTAAATTTTTATTTAAATTTCTAGATGCCATATCGAAACTCCCGATACTCTCTCAAATAATAAGGATAACTTCAGTTCGAGGCCTGGTCGTTATCTTTTAACTGTAAACAGATTCACTAAAAGCATTGGAAAATAACTTGTTCGCTGCTGTTAACACTTACAGGGTGAAGGTCTAATCACTTCAACTGATTATCTGGAAAGTATTCCCCTTTCGGTACTGATCATTGATATCACTAATTATTCTTTAGAGCTAAATCGCTGATTATTTACTTTAGAATGAAGTCCTATATTCTAAAAAAAAAAAAAAAAAAAAAAAAAAATCTTTCCAGCCACACTTTGTCTGTACCAAAACACCGAGCACCCTTTGGAAACCAAAATTTTATTAAAAAGCTTGTTAACAACTCCTTTATAGGTTAGGATTAACTACATTGCGCAGATCGGCCACACTATACAAACATTTACTTCCATAAACCTCTGTTCAGAAAAAAAATTGGGAATAAAGTATTTCAGTGACTACAAATAAATTTGTAACTACTACAAAAAATTTTGTTGAGATCCATATTGACAGAACATTTAGTGGCAACCATAAAACAGTTTTTTTTCTGTGGATCTTTGTATGTATTGCACCCGTCCGTAAATACGTAGTACAAATTGATTTTGTTGCAAGCGTTATAAAGAAGTTTTATAGCCTTTAAAGGGTTTGTAAAGTGTTGTGAAAAACGCTCCTAGGATCCGAGAAAAAATTTTTTTTTCCTTAACGGAAAATATTTTTACGTCATTATTTTAATATTTAATATCCTTGTTAACTATTGAAAGCCCTGCTTCGACAGTCTCGTTTCGTTTTAGTTAGTAGTATAGGTCAGCGAAAATTTCCAAAAACATGTCCAACCACGCGGCCACCTTCATATGAAATAGGCCTACTTGAATGTGATTTTTGGAAGAGTAGGTCAGAAACTCGCAAAGTTTCGTTGCGTTGGTAACAGGGAACATAGGCAACGTTTAAATTACAAGATTCTTATTTTCGCAGAAGACGTTCGAAGTTTACAGGAATTTTCTCTACAAGGCCTCCAACATCAGAACACGAAATTTAACATATTTTTTCCTTCTGACGTTGCCGGCCTGGTCCATAGCCATATTCATAACGTAAGGTCTGTTAATGCGTGTAACTTTTTTTTTTAATACCTAATAAAATTTACTGCGTGTTAACTGTATAGGGCCTACATGACAAAGAATACATAATTTAATTACGTTATTTTATTATAGCATTTATTTTTCGTTACGTACATTGTTGTTGTCCTGTATGACCACCACTTCCTGCAATTTTCGGTAAGGATTTGTATGTCATTTACGAGTTATGAGGGCCAGCGCCACGTGTTAGGAACAGTCGGCACAACTAGTGGCCCCTACCGGTTTTCTCCCGTACTACAAACACCACAGGAATCAATAGCTTACGCACGGAACCGGTGTATTTTGAAATAAAACTATCTTTCAACCACGACTATTGTTTACGTCGGTATTACTTTCACTGATTACCCAGTGAAAAAAACTTGTATTATTTACTTCAAAAGACAGAACTGTGAAAATTGCAAATAATTAAACAAAACTGATAAAAAGAAATTTTAAAATGTGCCCACTAGCAAACGTAAACAATCTATATACTTTGGCCTGTAATAAATTTGCCAGAATTTCCATTTTCTCTACTAGGAACCCTTTAACATCTCGTTATATTTTGGGTACAAGCTAGTATTAAAGAAATCTGTACGTTCGGCAACACAGTGACCCAAGCGACATTGCCCAACAAGTAGAATAAAATAATTCCGTGTTATTTAATTCAACAGAAAGACATTACGCTCAGTGAACACATTATTAGTATTTACAAATATATAAAATATGTATGGTTATATATATATATATATATATATATATATATATATATACACACATACATACACATGAATTGTTATATAGTCTATATTACGTCACAAAATCTATAACATTGCAGACACACACAAATATATAATTACATGTAACCATAACAATTTTCAGTTTCTAATTTTAAAAAAATACTCACCATATTATGTTATTTAGTGACATCAAAATAGATTTAATTTGGCGGATAAAGGTATGACGATATTGAACTGATTTTAAAGACGTTTTCAGAGTTTCGTGGACAACATCCTGCATATTTGCAAGTAGTCGTGCGTGTTCGCGTACAGACTTGGTTGATATGTTTCTTCTAATTACAAACAAATAAGTCATTACCAGTAAAGCCTTAAGGCGCACACACGTCTGGTGCAGTCAACGCGTTGCAAAATTTTAGAAACCCGCAATGTTATAAAACTAAGACGTACAACTACGGACCGGGAATTTTCGATCATTCAATGCCCTATAGGCCGTAGCAACAGCTGTTCGTTCATTGGCTGCACTGCTCCAATAAGCAGCCTGTTCTATCTGGTACTAGGTAACACGAGATTGTCCTATGTTTTACGAAGTATGTTTGCCATGCCGATTCCTTCAAGGGATGTTTATCAACGATATTCAGTTGTACAAAAACAATACGCACACTTTTTTGAAGTCTGTATACTTTGGCCCGTAATAAATTTGCCATAATTTCCATTCTCTACTAGGGACCTTTTAACATCTCGTTATCTTTTGGGTACAAGCTATGTATTGGAAAAATCTATACATTCGGCCACTTACAAAACTATTGGCTCTTGGCTAATTTGACACCTCCTTTAGGGCGTTCAGCCACTAACAAAGAAGCAACTATTCCTGCCCAACCATGTGCTATCACTGTGTCAGTGAGCAGCCAATGAGCGGAGCTGTCTACTTGAGTATTGCAGTCTATCATACAGGCCAGTGAACATGCGAATTTGCCCGGGCATTGTAAAAAACTTCCCTAAACAATACGGGAAGTTTGTACGCATACACAATATGCAGAGCCATGTACTTTTCGCGAAAACAAATTTGCCCCAGTTTGTTTCAGTGCATTTCGTGCGCGTCTGCAATTCTACTCCGTAGTCAGTGATTGAATGACTCTCACGTGTCTTGGGTTTGTACCCGCAAATTATAGATGTGTGGTGTCGCAGTAACCTAACCGTGATTGGCACAGTCAAATGAGAAACGTCACTTTACTAAGACACGCTGCCAATAATCATGAAGCATAGCTGCAGATGTGCACGTAAGACAATGATACAAACTGGGGCCAAATTATGTTCGCGATAGGTTCGTAGGTCTAGCAATATGGAGTATTTATCATAACTTCAGGTTGCAGAAACAGCAAATGCTTAACGCTTTTAATATAGGCCTACAAATATGTTGACATTTCAATGTTCTCTTGAAATGCACAGTATCACTACCATTCATGTATTTAAAAAAAATTTCACAATATTTTTCTTAACATTTTCATACATCGCTGTTGTAAGTTTACAAATATCTGTACCTCGGAGGCATAAGATACTATGTCACAAAACTCGTATTTTTCTGGAGAGCAGTTTGAAGAGTGTGATTCACTGGTGAATTCAGCTTTTTAACACCCAAAAATGTGGGTTTTGACACAATACGGACTTTGTGATGTATGCCGTTAGAAAGTACTTAGAACTGTGTTAATGTTCACGTTGAAAACTGTATTTTAAGAAAAATGGACATAGTGTCTTATGCTTCCGAGGTACAGATATATTTTTAGAGGGCCGAGTCCATACACATAACACCTAACCCAGTATATATAGCCTACTATCGTCAAAAGGATCGCTCGTTTTAAACTAGTTTGTCCGGTATTTTTCAGACATCATGCACGCTAGTAACACAATTACACCACCATGCACCATGCCTACAAACGACTTTTCCGCAAACATCTGCGAAACTTGTATAGCGGTCCGATTAAACTTTGCTACGAACTTCCCGTCGCAATACAACTAACGTCGCCGCACGACATCTCAAAGTAACTCTGCCGGCACGCCATTTTCGGTCCCTTGTGCGTAGAGGCGACTCGAGTACTTATTGCACATGTCCCGGTCGCTCTTACAGGTCCCTGATGCGTCAACGTGGAAAATGCTTCTTCACGAGTTCGCAAAACTCCCTAGATAAATGTCTACAGCAGTCATGCAACTGACAAAACAGCAACAACGCTCTTGTTAATGCCATAAACTCTGTATTGTATAATAAACACTGTAAAATATCTTCCACTAAAAAGTAGTGGGATTTTTTTCACCCGTACACAATACATGGAATACTTACAAAACTTCAACGCCAATTTTACTGTACCCACTTTCGTAACACGCTCATATACCGGTGCAGTAAATTTTACAAATATTTTTTTTACAGTTTAGATCAATTAGCAACAAATTATGTGTTGCTTGATTACAGTCCTAATTCTTAGGGACAATACAAACAGGGCCGGCAACCCAACATAATTGCTCTTTTTTAAAACAGTAATGTGAACACAACAGTTGAAATATAGGCTATGTTCTTACTGCTACTCGAGAAGAAAAGTTTTTTTTTTCCTATTTAGACATCACACTATCGTGTTCAAAACGACAATGGGATAACGTGTTAACCAGGAATTCTGAAGCATCATACGAATATTGAATAGGCCTACATGTTCGTAAATTAGGCAAGTCTCTCTATTGTAAAATTAGTTTGAGCAATACGGAGTTATCTCTCCTAGTCTTCAGCCAAAACGGGAAGTCCTATGTATGAAAAACCTTTCGTATTTACGAAATGTTCTTAAACGCTTAGTTAAGTGACTTAAGTCTACGACATTAAAACTTGTCGCTAAAGAGGTTATGATTAGGATTTTCGCGAAAAGAGTTTAGCCCCACTTTGTATCAGCGCCTTACGTGCACATCTGCAGTTCAGCTTCAAGGTCAGTGATTGGAAGCTTCAACTCTCACGAGTCGTGGTGTTCTGCCTGCAAAACATAGATGTGTGGTGTTGTAGTATCCTTACTGTGATTGGCTCAGTGAAGTGATAGTAGTCTGTTCATAAAGACACGCTGCCCAGTAACCACGAAGCAAAACTGCATGTAGGCAGTTCACTGAAACAAAGTGGGGCAAAACTCATTTCGCGAATAAGCAGTCCCTAGTTACAATAGATCTGCAGAATATCATATCATATTATACAGAATATTACATCGTGGATTCTATCATCTGATTTAAACTAGATAATTCAACAGACGTTTTATAATAAGTTGCAAATACTGATTGTATTTGTTAACGTAAATTGCGAACGCTGTGTTAACGAAATCTATTTAAAAGTTGCCTGTGACAAGCAATAGATTTAGAGTTGTTATTTATTACGCTTGAAAATAAACATATACTGTCAAAAGTTAGCGCGATTTATCTTGTTACAAATTAAAAAAAAAAAAAAAAAAAAAAAGGAAGATTAAACGTTTAATTATTTTCAAACACTTTTTACGTTACTATATACTAAGGCAAGAAGCAAGATTAACATAAATATTTTATATCATGGAGGTAAGAATATTCAGAGGACGGCATGCTGTGACGTAAAATCTAAACCACCACTTTTGTGCGTCATAATATGGAGATTACGCTTTCGAAGGTTATGAAGACTTTTACTTAACAACCTCTAATAAGTAAATCTCTCAGCGGTTAATTTATATAAGTCATGTACCTAATAATAAGTGATTAAGGATTCCGATCGTGGTATATCAGTGGTAAAACACTCGCATCGCATTCGGGATGATGCGGGTTCGATCCCCGGCTCCGTCCATCCTGATTTCGGTTTTCCAGGGTTTCTCGAAATCACTCCGGGTGAATGCTGGGATGGTCCCTTAACAAAGGCCACGACCGACTTTTTTTTCCTTCCCCGCCCTCCCCAGCAGCGTACCTCTATAACGGCCTTGTGCTGTTAGAGGGCACGTAAGAACCAACTAATTAAATAAATAAAAAAATTACTTGGAACAAGACCTTATTCACGAACTAATCATGTTGAATTAGGTTAATAAAGTGGGGCCATCTTAACGTGACCCGTATTTCTCATAAATTATTGTAGGCATGTCTACACAGTAAAAAAAACTGCACTACAAAAATGTTATGTAAAATGTACAAAAAATGTGTACTTTTACAAATTTATTTGTATATTTACCAACATTTCTGTGTATCTACAAAAAATTTTGTATATTTACTGCTAATATCTATTTCACTTTACAACAATTGTTTGTAGTGTTACAAACTTTTAATGTGACAGGTCTCCTAGGTTTATTTTGTTTCAAATTGAAAATTTTGCTCATTAGCATTATTTTACTAGTTTCTAAAGGTGTTCACAACATTTGTAACCACTTTAAAAGGTTTCTGACGTCTCACTTTTATTACCTGACTGATAATGTTCTGATATTAGTTTACAAGATTTTCCTTGTAAATTTACAAATTTTTTTTACTGTGTACCTAAGTCTTCAAGAGTTTCCAATAAGTCTAAACGTCAATAAGAACGCATTAAATTAAAGTTCTACAGCAGAGGGGTTCATACGAAACAAAATCCACTTCAGCACCCATCCACACTTTATAAATAATTAGTTTTTAAAGTTGAAATCTATCAGCTAACCAAATTTAATAAGTATAGCAAGTAACAATACAAAATCGTAAAATTTTCAAGACGTTGATAAAAAATATACCCTACAAAATTATTTCCTTAACCGTAAAGTATTTCTAAGGTTTGGCTTTACAAACTTTGCAGTAATTACTTGTTATTTCACAAAAAAAAATATATATTTTAGAAACTAATAGCCAAACAAAAAAATTTGTAGTAGTTAAAAAAAAATTTGTACCGTATGGTCATTAATGCAAAATAAATCTACTAATTGTTTATTGATATGAACATTTTTTTTATATATAACGTAAGTATTAGAAATAATGGAATGTGAAAAAAACACTTGACTTGAACCATTCTAGCACTGACTTTTCTTTGTCTGACATAATACGGTCAAGTGTTTAATATTCATAAGCTTATATTTGTACGGAGCAATGTTAGTCTTTTAGACGTTACTGACAACTATATTATTTCCTTTTCGAGAATATTTAGCATGAAAGGAATTTTATTTTGAAAACATACGAATATTTTTTAACCGTGTTCATTTTCACCGTTCGTGTTCTCAAAATTCAAGCCAGCTGAAACATAATTGGCACCTTTTCTTCCTGCCCAAAACCTTGACTGGTATTTTTTTATACACAACGTAGTGTTAAGTTTTAAAATATTACAGTTTTTGTAGGTAGGCATATGCAGCATTAACTTAGGCCTATGCCGATGTAATAAGAGACTCTCTGTGCATTCTGACAATGATGTGCGCAATCGCAAAACAACTTTCTTTCTCTTTGGACAGAGCAACGTGGGTAGCTAATAACATATTTAAATAATGCAAGACAGACTGCTGAATTTGAAAATACCTCGACGTAGAATTTTCATTAGGCTACCTAGATTCGTGTCAGTTAAAAAAATTTGTGTTATTTGCTACACACCATCACCTGAAAGAAATTTTGAAGCTAGAAGCTTTTTTTTTTCCTTCGGAATGAAAAACACTTTGTCAGATGAAGTGCAAATAATTATACTGTATCTCTACTAAGCAAATCTTTGGGAAAGATGTAGATAACAAATTACTTCGTAAAATTACGTGTTTTTCTCGTAAAGTTGGTCGTTTGACAAGGGTAGCCTTCTTTGTAGTTATGTAAAGGATTCGTATTGCAGCTGGGTTTTCAAAGGACTTTCTTACAAAATGTGTATACAAATATTAGGCTGTTAAGGGTTTTTGTCCCACTTGTTGAAACTGACAGACGAATCGTACTGTGCACAGGAATACTAACTTGAAAATATTTATCGTTTTACACCACGTTAATACGTAAACATTGAGCAATTTTTCGATATGTTTACAACTTCTACATATTCTACCTACAAAAGTTTACGAGCGCTGTCGCTAATCGGTGTGAAACTTTTTAACGGATTTAATTTTCTGAGGCAATGTTCTCCCACTTCTACACTTTTTGCGATTTACATATAAAATTGAGTCCACAATATTGACTCTTTTTTTACTAGACGGAAAACATTTTATGGTCTTAGCTAATCACTTCAACAAAAAAAAATGTTTTGTAACTAATAATAGAGCCCGGTAGTTTTTGCGAAATGATTTTTACACCTCTTTGTTTCAGTGCCTTACGTCCGCACCTACATATCTGCTTTGTGGTCAGTGATTGGATGCCGTAACACCCAGCGTGTGGAGGTTAAACCCGTAAATCACAGACGTGATGTGTCACAGTTATCCGTGTACTGATTGGCGCAGTCAAATGAATAACGACTCTGCACAAAAGCACTCTGCCAATAATCATGAAGTTGATTTGCAGGTGTACACGTAAGACACTGAAACAAAGTGGCGGAAAATATTTTTGCGAAAACTACCGAGTCCTACTAATTAACCAAACTCGTATTAAGCTACACAGTAAGGCAAAAGAAATTTAAATAAAATTGAGACAGTTTTACCATCTGTGCTTTTTCAGATTAAAAAACATAAATAGCTGGAGTTACGAAGCTGTTGCGTAGGCGTTAGTCGTCCTCCCTCGTAACACTTGAAGGTTTTAGTACGTGGCCGTCCCGCCACGCGGCGCTGTGGTAGCGATGCCGTGTGAGGGGTGGGGACGGCCGGGGAGGGGAAGGGCGGCAGACGTAGGGGTCGGCGGAGGGAGTTATTGATCACGTGACACGAGTGGTCACGTGGTTTCCCTTTTGTTCCTCCGCCAGCTGAGTCTGGGGGAAGGCAGAACCATGGGCCACGCATTAACTCGCTCGCCGCTCCATATTGTTTCGAAATGTTTAGGGAGGGTAGGCAGGAAAAAAAAAAAAGAATAACCTATGGGAGATTCATGAAAAGGAAGGGGTTTTGGTGGGAAGAGGGACATGAAAACAGGGGGACAAGGGATGCTGACACAATGACGATGAAGTCAGGGAAGTAGAATGAGGATGGGGTTAAAAATTGAGTGTCGGGGTGGAGAGAATTCGTTACTTCATTTACGGCGTGTTAATATCGCCCCTTGCCCCGCTGGAAAAAAAAAAAAAATATATATATATATATATATATATATATATCCGCTCACGACTTAGTATTATGCAGATGCATCGGTAAGTATTAGTACGACTTTATGCCTCGCCATCGTCGGCAATAATTTTTCATAGGAACAGGGAAAATTAGGTGAATCAGCCATGGCCTGTGATTAGTTGAAACGTGCAAATTTCACGTTATTATTAGGTGACAGGCTGGATTTCATTGGCCTATACTCGCCCGAACACATTCCGTTACGTTACTGGCTTCGGGCCGTTTGCCCGCGCTGCGGAATAGTGGTCATCTTATTGTTAAACGTACATCACTGGATGACGAGGCCTTTCAGGAACTCGACACAAACTGCCAGGCATGGGCGGGATTTCAGCATTTCGACTGAGGGGGCAATAAAGAGGCACCAATCCAGCCAATAAAATGGTCGGGGAAAATTTGGATTTCAAGGTACAAAATGCAGCTATTTAAGCAGTAAAGTTACTACGACGAAAGAGAGGTTTATAACCTCCAAGAAAAATTTTTTACACAAAAGTGAAAATAGTGAGGAAATTTCTTTCTCTCACACAAATATTGGGGTGGCAAGTGATTACCCCCCCCCCTCGCCAAACTGGAATCTTGGCCCAGCTGCCAGGCCAACAGCAGAAGCCAGACGAGCACACAGTACATTGTAGTTCAGCCTGATATCAGATAATAACACGAAATTGGCAGGTATCTTGTAATTAGGGAGAATCCCGACTATGGCTGGAGTATAATCGGTAAAACCGTGAAAACCTGAAATCAGGATGCCCAGGTTTGCGGGTGTTTCTTTCTCAGCCCCGCGTTCTTTGATTTTATCAAACATAGGTTACCGGTACTGGGGAAAAAATCTTGCTAATGCAAAATGATTTTGATTTGAATTCCTAATTACGGTTCTACACTATAATCTGTTGAACATACTATGGCAAATAAATAAACTACAAAAATGCTGTTACAAAACTGACGTTTTTTTTTAAACCTACATAAAAAAACTGGAAAATAATAAATAAAAACAGGAAAACTAGAAAGACCTAACATATTTTTACCAATTATTTTCGTGAATAATTAAAGAAAGTGGGGCATTCCTTTGGCGTTAACTTACAGCTACACCGCAATAGAATGTTTGAAATTTCCAGGACACAAATTATTTTTAAAACATTCATCAATAGCACACATTTGTTACTCATTAAATTTTTATGAACAAAATTCTTTAAAGACTTCCTCTTTTTCTAGGTATTTGACATCGATTAAAAAAAAACTTTGTCAAATATTAATTTAAGCGTACATTCCCAGCACTTTTAAATTCTATCTGTAATCGCAATATACAAAAAAAATTGGGAGCGAATGTGCTACTGACACTAAAACATGAGTTTTTTTTTTTATTTAAAAAATGAGGAGTTGTGTGTGAGGAAGAGAGAGAGAGAATATATATGCGTGCGTGTGTGTTTGCACACTCGTTTTGCGATCTGGCGCGAGATACTATTTCGCAGTAGTATTTGTCGGTTGTCCAATAATGTTCCCGAATGTCGCCGCGTGTTCCAAAATTTATAATATCCTGATAAGCACTCTACTGCTACGTTCCGTGGGTTGGCGTAATTTGCTGACGTCACTGGGCTAACGGTAAACGCGAACATGGAAAGACTCGCGTATGATGATAAAAACGTGCGATGCCTCGATGTGCGTGAAAAGGATGGTAAAAAAAAACATTGTGTATTTTGCTGTACTTTTGCAAGAGAAAGCTTGTTAGCTAATTTAAAAAAAACCTACAAAAAAATGTCGCCATTTTTTCTATGCGCCCTCAGTGTATTTATTTAAATTTTTACTAAACTTTACAATGTTGTGGACATGTTAGGCAAGTACGTTTCTAATAAACTCTTCAATGTAAAACCGCCTGTGTACAGAGAAAAAAAGGGACGTGTTAGGTAATAGTATCGGTCATGTAACACGCTATATAGGCCTAAGTGAGACATCCGTCTGTAGTCCTTGAGTGATTCTATTTTTTCCACTAGAGGCAATACAAATAAGCAATACGGGTGAGACTGGCACGCGCGGCTAGAAGCGGAGTCCTATCCCAGTGTCTTGGTTGTAATATTTTTTTCTTTTGTGGTTTAAGCGGTGACCATGTAATTTTATTTTAGGAAAGTGTATGTCAATCTAATACTTCTCTGTTTCTGATTTACGAATGATTTTGGTGTTTATCATAATTACTATAAGAAATCTTCCTAACAGTATAGGTAGATTTTAACCCCGTACAGTATATAAGGAGAAGAAATTTAACGAGCTCAGTAATTCATATGTTAGAATGCACTTTTTTAGGCCTATGCATAGGCTTACCCAAGTCCCATCTATTGGTCTTTATAGTAATGCAAATTTTCTATATTTCATAGTTTTGTATAATGGCAGGTCAAAGTCTAAATTTGCATAAACCGGGTTTATACAAGAAAGTAAAACTAGCTGACTTACAGAAATGATATAATTCACTGTGAAGAACGGTGTGACGGGCTACGCCGAGGAACGTACAAAAACCATATATATATATATATATATATATATATATATATATATAGTGTTTTTTTAATTGTTGATATTAATATACTATATTACCAAATTTCTGAAAATTTTTAAAAATACAAAAAAATTCTGTGTGTGTTTAACACGTGTCTTGACGTGGCCCTACAAAACAAACCATGTCTCGTACAAATATAAAAATTATTAAAATCACAAAAATTTTGTGTGAAATCCCCTCTTAATACGTACATGAACACACTCTGTGACGTCATTAAGCTCCGCTTCTTTGTATGTGAGGATTACACTGACCTTATACCGATGGCTGAAAAGTTTTCACCAAACTGCCTGCCAATGGCAGGAATCAGATTCTGTTGTCAGAAATCAACGCGAAATTTGCAGATCTACATCATACGATACAGTACTGCAAATACAGTAAATGTTTCGCGTTGTTACTATGCAAACCTGGTAAAATGAGTATACACTTGACTACTCCTAAAAATGTCAAGGAACAATGTCATTAATGTACGACAAACAAATGTTATCATTCCTACTTTTTTTCTTGTGGTGTAGGCACAGCATTCTGGAAAAGCCTTTATATAGGCAATTCAGGATACAGTTGGCACTTTTGAAATCCTATTTTTTCCTGATAAGGTAATATAAAATTTCTTGCCCCTTTTCTAGATAAACAAAGCTACCGAATTACCATTAATGTGTATATATAGCACCGTACTAGGACGGTAACGAGTGGAAACACAGTAAATATAATTTTTTAAATTATTATTTTAGACAAGTTGGTCATCAACGCGAACCACCTATCGGTAGGCCTATAGTCATTTTGATGGACCCGAAAACATGTTTCTAATAGGCATACCGTAGTTATAAAAACGCAGAAGTATAGTTTTGGGCGTGTTTCGATTAAAACAAAACACACATGACACGCAACCCGTTCATGCATTAGGCGATGACTTCTGCCATTTGACGTCGTGCCGGCAGTGAGTGGTACACGGTGGGACGGAACATATAGGCCCGCAGACGGATAGGAGGTTTATGGTCCGACCCAGAAGAGACGCTCTGCCCTATTTATTTCATTTTTTACTGCTCCAAACACGGCCTCCACTACTGTGTATTGGGATAGTGCCAGTACTGCGCGCAACAATGGCATATCATCTCGCCATTTGCCATAGAGATGATGATGTTTTGTGCCAACACATCCTGTAAAACGCTGCAATTTCTTGCGACATGTGTGATCAAGGCCAGGCTCTTTAGTTTCCACTTTTATATTGATATTAATTTTTTTACGCCTAAACGAGTTATGTTTAAAATCGCCTTCTCCATGTTGGCTGATTTTTTTCAAGGCTGTAAATGCTATAGTTTTAGCTAATTATGTTAATTGGCTTTTTAGCCGAAATCTTAGAATTTCTTCCGTTGAAAAAGTTAGCTATCACGCAGCAACATTTAAAACAAAACAACCAGGCTGATTTTTTATATCTGCTCCCGTTCAAGTTTAAAAAAAAGAATTAACGCCATAGTTTCTTGCAACATGTATGATTGGCTTAGGCCTATATATGTTTGACGCAACGTAGCTGTCTGCAGACCAATAACATGCATCAAATATTACAATAGTGCTATTCTTATCGGCTCAGTCAAATAGGGTGACAGTTCCACATACTAGGAAAAGCCAGTAATATTTTGATAAGCTAACAGTACGTTGAAACGTAGCAAACAGTCACGTTTTCCCGCGATAAACAATTCTCTAGCCATAGCACAAGTACAATCACAGAAGAGAAACACCTTTAAAAATGGTCGACCGCTGTGTTAGGCGAGTTAGCAAAATCGTCTATAAAGTTTCGCATAAAACTGCACTCAATCTGAAACAAAAATACAAACACCATGCCAGTTGATTAAAACTTTGTGAAATAAATGGGAACGTGGGCGGCATAAAAAATAAATCCTGACTGGGAATGATTAATTTTACTAACTATGCAATAAAAGAATGGTTGCGAAATCGAAGGGGTTATTTGTAACTGTCTTGCGTTTGCGCGTTTCCAAAAAAACTGCACATGAAAAAACTGTTAAACCTTATAGTAAAATCATTTAGAAGTCTTGTGATAAACATACCTCGAATTTTAACTCATTATAAATGGCTGTACAATCAGCTTGTCGAATTTAGGATGTATAAATGCGTACAGGACAAGTAGGCTTACATACAGGCCCGTTAAAAGGATCGCAAAAAAAAAAAAAAAAAAAAAAATACATGTGCGTTTACAAAACAGCTCTCTTAGGCAAAAAATTTGTTGTTTCGAAACTTAGGCCCTTTAATAATGTAGTGAGTAAAAATAATATATTATTCGTTCTATAAAACATAATCAAAATCATCGACTATTCTAGGTACAGAAAAGCAGGGTATTTATTACCCGCGTTGACAATAATGTAACAGAAACAGTTGCAAATGTATTTTACATGGATTTTACGCTGCAAACAATTAAAACATTCGTTAACTGTAGGAATAAACGGGTACCTTGTATATTTGTCTAAACATAGGTATATCAAGACGTCTTAAGAGGTACAAAAATGTAGGCCTATGAGTCTATCATTCTCTAGTTATTAAATTTTATAAAACATCAACTGCTTTTGTAACCGTAATATCGTATAATTTTCTACTTCAGTTAACTCAATTCCCACAACTTAAATACGCATTCATAAAAAGTACAGCTTGACGATTTTAAACGCCCTTCATTTAAATTACGTGTAGGCCTAGCTGTATTTTGCCGTATCGTCCCATTCCCAAGATACCACACTTCTTCTTTGGAGAAAGTTCATTTCCCGCTGATTATAAACGACCTCCGATCCTATGCTGCTAAATGCAACTAAGCGAATGTTGGTGTATAATGATAGGATGATTCAATTATTGCAAACGCATTCTACAAAAATATAAATTAATATATAGTGATGAACTTATTTAGCAGAAATAGTAGTGTTTTTAATTAAATTATGAATATTGCTACTAATTTTACTATTCGTCACTTGTGATGATGGGCCTAATAAATAGTAATTCAACTGTTTAGTCTTGTTTCAAGTGTTTATAGTACCATATTTACTTAATGTAGTTATCCGTAAAGATATTGTTTTTAAGTTGAGACATAGGCCTAAAGCTTAGTATAGAAAGAAAAAAATATATAGGCCTATGTGCAAGTATATTTGGCATGTGTTGAATAAACACATATTACTAACAAATAATATTTATACAGTACGCAGTTAAATTAATGACGACATTTATTTCAGCCTGTAATCGTGTCGCAGTGTTGAGTGAATTTTAAAGCTATATAAAAAATGCACGGTGACTTGTACCACTCTTGCTCAGAGCAGAACCGAATCATTAAGCACGCCATAATTCTTTAATCATTGTAGTCGGCGCTCGTATCTGTTTACGTCGCAACAAAGTAACACTCGGTGCTGCCAGCTTCCGACATCTCCTGGACAGCATCAGTTAATGTTACGCCCAAGTGGATGCTTAAACTAGCATAGCCGCGCGGGCGGAGGGGGGCTAGGGTCATAACACTTCACTTTTACGATCCACAAAACTCTTTACGGTCTTTTGATGGCTTCATTAGACAGGCCATAAAGATCAACTCGCGCGCCCAGCCGAACCCCAGAGTCCAGACGTTTTAACACCCCATAAAAATAAAATAGTGTAATAAAAGGATTGAGAATAGGCTACCGGTGTTACGTGGTTGCTAATTAAATTCTTGTACAACAGGTTTCGTTCTTCTCCCCTTTGGCTGCGCGGACACAGTGCGTCAATGGCGCGTTACAATCAAAGAGAAATTAATGGCGTGAGCGTTAATGGGAAATACATCACGAATTAAATTAATGTGTTGTAAAAAATAATTAATTGCCAACGATGTAGAAACGTTCTCAATCGACATTAATGGTTTTTAATATTCTAATGTAACGAAATGATGAGCAAGAGTCAGCAAATGGCAGGCATTTTGTTTTGTGCGTAGGTTGTAAATTAAAATTACTGGATGAAAACAGTTCACTTTCGTGCAAGCGCCGTGAAAATTCCGCGCAGACGCGAAACCGTTACACGGCCCGACACCGCGAACAAGGAGTCAAGGACGCGCCACTAGCCCACTTTACGGATGCAAAACAAACCATAAAAAAAGAGGAGGAAGCTATAACGGCAGCCATCATGGAAGTGGGTTTTTCTCTGCGCATGCTCCGTTCCCCTGACGAGGCGCTACGCGGAGGAGGTGGGCGGGTAGAAGAACACTAGCTTCTATTCCTCGACGCTAGATGTCTCTGGCCGCAGCCCGTGTGTAGTGTTCATTCGCCCCGTTTGGCGCGCCTGCCCATTAGCTACTAATTTCCGCGGCCAGGCAGCGCTACAATCTGGCCGGGAGCGCTGGCGTCACCTAGGCGGCGGCCGCTCGAACTACGTGCCCCCTCTCGCCGCGGCGGAGTGATACAATCCCGGACAAGTGCTCCCCGCAGCCCGTTCAAACGAGTCAACAGCCGTGTTTATAACCCTGAAACGTCTTTACAGCGCACTAAAAACACTCCCAGAGGCACTTGCCACGGTTTTACGACTTTATAAGCGCTTTCCAGGCTGTAAAACTACGTTTTACGACGAAATTGTGGCCTGTAAATCTTGAAGTGAAGACACGAGAGACTGCGTCGGTTCCATTTCCCCTACCGCACACGCTCCACCTCCAACAATCAGTCGTTTAACTGTGTCACGCCCACAGCTCGGAGGAGAGGTAAAATCCTTGCCGCAAATAAATGCCGTGGTTAACACGAGATGGCAGTTAAGTTGCTTTCACGTATCACAGGCCATTGGAAATCCATCAGCTGCGGAATGAATTTAACGTGAGGTTAGGTTACGTGGAAAACAGTTAAGAAATGAAATTTATATGATATTTCAAAGTTTATTCAGTCTTGCACTTGAGAATTTACAGAAACAAAAATTAAATAACTCAAACCAAACATAACACAGTGTATTCCACGGTCTTCTTTTTCATGTTTACGTAATGTATCAAACACATTTATTTTTTGCGTCTAATTATTCATTCCAGACTTCCATGGAACAATTAGCGGAAGTAAAAAATGAAGCACAGAACCAAAGTGTATAACTTTCTTTTCAGTTCTTCCTTCTCGAATTGAAAAACAAAGGCACCTATAAAAGAAAAAAAAACACAAAACATAAACTAGGCCGAAATAATATTTGACTCTTCAAACACACTTAACAAGTCTCGTAACAAAAATTTTAGTTTTTAATCGTTTATAACATATAGGCAACATTAGACACGTTCAGTATTCTACTTTACTACAATTCAGGGATTCACAATTGCACAAACAAATTGAAACCACTTCAACAACTATGCAACAAAATATTCCATCCCCCCCCCCCTTCTCCCACAGCACACTTCTGCAGAATGTTAGAAGAAACTTGCCGCTTACATTATTCAAGGAAAACTACAGAAATTATAGAAGCCATAAATCGATTCCGGGGTGAATAGGTTTGAATCCTTTAAGCCCCGAAAAGGAAGATCTTTCCTTAATACCAAGAAGAGGGAAGGGAAGTTAAGATAATTGCGTTTCGGACGATGGTATACGGCAAGACATTTCAGTTGGAAATCCATTGCGGAAATCCTTGGCCGTAATTGCTAGGAGGATAACAGATGAAGAAGAGGTAACAAAAGCGGTAAAGTTAAAAAAATATTCAGCAAGTAGTGACTTTTTAGATTATTTACAGCAGAAAACATACAAGACTGCGCCACTTAATTTAGAAATTTTAAAAATTGATTAAAAGCGAAAAAAAAAAAAAAAAGAACTGCACTGTATAGAGGACAAGTTTATTTTTGTTTCAGTTTTGAAATAATACTAAACATTTTATACTAGGCCTACTGACAGAATGTTGATGTAGGCCTATTATTCAAAGCCATTGGGATTTTACTGTTGTTAACGTTTTATATTTTCGGGAGGCTGGCTGAGTTAATAAAATTTTCTTTGTAATAACTTAAGTCACACTACAAATTAAGCTAAAAAATAATACGAAAGTCTGCTCACAGAAAATATTAATCATTTTAACAAACAACAATTGTATGAAAAGCAAAAGAAAAGCAACAAATTTGTTCATGAACAATGAGACTAGGACTATGTTAGCTCAAACATTAAATTAAGATATAAATATACAATTAAACTAATAACAGCACATGCCCAGTTGCAAAAAAAAATTGACATTACAGACTGAAAAGACAAAATATTTATCAAACAGCTAAAAAAAAAGTAAATGTTTATACAAATACAATTTTTTTTTAAATAACCTACACGGTATAATGAATGTATGAGGACCTAAAAAGTATCTAGTGTAAAATGGAATCGTTAGATATAAAACATTTTAAAGGGTCAAAATTTTTGCCCTTTTATAGCATAAATATGGCCTAAATATGTGATCGATTTACGAAATTGCAATTAAAAATATTGGAAATAACTTAATAACAAATTAAAATAAAAAAGAAATTATAGGCGTGTTTCGAGATTATGAGTTCTGCTCAGACTTTTTTTAATGTGCTATATTAAGTCGTAGGCCTAAATTAGGCATAAAATCCTGCTCGGACATCAGCAATCTGTTTCATTTTACACTCATTCTTACAGACGTTTCAATGATGTTATGGCCAAATCGTACTCAGCAAAAAAAAAAAAAATAAAAAAAAATAAAAAACATATAATTTTTCAATTACAATCATATTTGGAAAACTGTAAGCCTTTCCTGTATTTTTACAGTTGTTTTGCAAACTTACAAAAAATATTTTTAGAAACTAGTTCCAAAAAAAAACGTTTTTGTAAAGGTCCAAAATTTGTTTACTGTGTAAGCGTAGCGTAGAGAAAAAAAAAGCTTCGTTTAATCGTTCATTCCAATTGAAATCAACTTACGGAGAAATTATCGTGAAAACGTTTGGGATATCATTTGAATTCAATGTTCTTTTAGGTTTGATTTCAATAAATATGGTTGTTATTTTCTCACTGCTTATATTTAAGTTTAAATAGGGAGCCAACTTGTAAAAATAAGTTCCTCAAATTTAAGAATACTTTTCCCAACTGCTTTATAATTTTTTCATGCTAATAAAATTGGGTAACTTTTTTTTTTTTTTCTTTACAGCTAACACCTTCTCCACATCGAATATGCTTGACTACCGGAATAAACTCTTGACTGTTTCTCTAGCAGGACACATTTTCACACCGTGCCTGTATAAACTAAATCTGAACACAATGTACGAAGTCAACAGGTTTTTAGATGTTAGTATTCCACCACCAAAAAATATTCAGTAGTTACCAATTTTGTAAGTGATCACTATGCCAAGGTTACGCATAGGCCTCTCTGATTAATCATACGTGAAGCTGAAATATGGTAGGCCTACAAGTTATTGAATCATGGAGTAGGACCTATTATAATAAACTACTACGCCACCTAGAAACATTCGCTAATATAAGGGTAAAAAAATTTCCTATATAAGAATGCCGTTATTATAGTTTTCCATTACATATCTCCAATAACTTCAATAATTTTTTATACTGTACGAATAAATATTCAGTATAGGCTACACTGAACATAATTTCGAACGAAATATCTTCTCTGCTGCTCTCCTGTTGGCTATTCAAAGTAACGAGCTGTGTAACAAATATGGCATAATTTTTTGTGCGACATTTTGCGCTCGTTATATAAACTTTGAGTTTTAAAGTGTTTATATTCACTAATCATTTACACGCTCGTAGCAGAATTGCAGTTCGATGTAATATGGTAAAATATCGCGAATGTTAAGTGTGGATATGACAATAATTAACTATTTTACATTTTAGGTTCCAAGAGTGTTGAGGCTAGAAAGTTAATTGATTTTATTCAGTTAGACGTGTAACCTCGTAAACATGTTAAGCTTCGAGTGAGATCAAACATGGCTGCCGAATGTGTTCAACTGAACATGTTTAAAAGGTCTAGTGTGGCCGCGGTAATTGAATCAGGAATTTGCAAAAGGTTCCAAGTCCAAGCGAGCAAGTTTTTGAGAAACAACAAAAAACTTCTCATTGTGGATCTGGGAATGAAACAGGTTATAAATAATGGATAAATTGAAAGTATAGTGTGTGTGGAATAATATAAATCAACATTCACGTAAATAATATTTGTATTTTATTTTTTATAAATTAATTAAGTTAGTGGACTTTGTGCCTTTTACAAATTGGTAACGTTCATTCTAACAGTGGCACATAAAACACAACTTCTTGAGTAGATATTAGTACAATGTTGGTATATTCTTGTGAAAAAAATAATAATACGATACATAGAAACGTATTTTGCAAATATACCACCATCTGGTACTTTATACTCATAAAGCAATATTATGTATTACACTATCAGATTGGAAACTAGGTATATGTTAGCGGGGAAAAAAATGCTGAACAACATGGAAACAGATTCTACAAAGACAGTAATGTAAGTCATAAACAAAATAATGCACTGTTTGCACATTCATGGACATGTCTATTAGTTTGTGGCAGGCCGCCAATGTAGTACATACATTTTCGTAGAATATGACAGCTTCACATACCGCGAATGTCTTCAAGTTTTGAATTTTTAATTGGTACAGTTCCATTTCTGTAAGCATTACAACGGGTCTCAACTGTCCTGGGAGCTGAAGATTAGATGTATGAAGCTGTTCATGTACTTCAACAACTCCTTTAAAATCCGATTTGTAAACAAACTGGTAGTAACAGCCCTGTTTGAAGTAGAGAATCACTGTGCCTTTGTAATGTCCATATCATTTTTCATTAACAAAAGATACCATGTCCAGGACTTGGTACCTTTTGCAAGTTCCACATATATTTACTAGTCCGTTTAACGTATTTCTTGTATAGGACTTGGTTTCTTTTGTTGCTGACATCCAAGAGAATGCTTTGGAGAGTCGAAATCACGTATAATCTGAATTTTCTCAAAAAGTGGACTTGGTACCATCTGCAAATTCCTGATTCAATTCTACTACAGGTTAGAAAGATCAATGTTAAAAGTTTGTCACAGGGAAAATGTCTGCCACTTGAGCGCTGGTGTCGGTAATGAATGCAAACCGACCAACCACAGAGCTTTCCTGATTTTTAAGTTATGCATAAAGTTGATAATTTAAAATGTGAAATTGGTCTATTTTCACGTTAAAATTAATATAAATGAATTATGTAATTTCCAAGTCGATTTAAATTTTACTGCAGTTTCGTATTTTTTTGGTTCCTTTGCGATAGTAGTGAAACTAGCGGCAGAAATTTTCTCTGTGCCAAACTCTCCCATAAGAAAACACGTTTTCTCTCTAACCTGTGGTAGAATTAACCTTACCGTGGCCAAAGTTGCTAAGTTGGCAACCCTACCGCGCAGAACACAGCTAAGTATTTATGGGAGTGGTGGGGGTTTCGTCTTCCTCGCCACATAAACACGCGGTTTGTATTAAGGCCACGTCGCACGCCACGTGGTACAAGTTATTGCCGCCAGGTGACACCAGTCGCGACCACTTCCTCCGCGCAATGGAGGCTGAAGCTCGCTGGCGGACTTCAGTGTGTCCCGTCTGAACAGTTTCCGCGGCGCGGGGCTCTGGAATTACGACGGCTCGGGGTAATTAGCCGTTAATATCTCTCTGGAAATGTAAACAAGTCGTAAGTTACGTCTGCGAAGAGCCAGGCAGCACCTGCCTCCGCCGGCCAGTTCGTAACTCACGGGACCCGAAAGCATTATCCAAGCTGTCTCCTTCATTGGAAGGAGGTGTAATGTACCACTACGTCGAGGACTCGGAAGATTTACGATTATATTACATTCTTCTGCCGTTCTTTGATAACAAAATAAGAAAGAAATAAAACCTAAGTAAGGAAAAAGTACATTATGTCAACATGCCACTCCTACGTCCGTTGTGATGAATAATTATATCCAGGACCTCAAACAGCACTTGATTCGATGACTGTTATTCGATGAAATTTCATATTTTTTAACCACCAGTAGCAGAAGTCGTATTAATTGTTACAAGCAAGTGTTGCCTTTGAAGGACATTATTTAATTTGTTGCTAATAAAATAACAATGATACCTCACTCGAGCAAGTTAGCCTACACAGACAGTGAAAATAAAATCTAGGATAAAAAAAAAGTGTTCTACGTCATCATCGGCAGCTCCTATCTCGAAGCACGGTGATAAAGCGAAGGATTTTCGTGTAAGCAAAAATAGTTATCTCAACATGCAGGAGGCGGGCACAGTTCTCACAGTCCTGTAGCTTTATGTGTCGGGACAATAAACACACACACATTTATACATATATATATATATAAATAAATATATTAATTTATGGCGATGTCGGCCGGCGATGAGGGAGTGGAATTAACGTTTGGTTGAGTGGTGAAAGTGAAGGAGGTCGGAGGGTTTGGAAGGGGTTTGGAAGGTGTTTGAAGAACAAGTTGTGGCTTGCCACCTGGCGGGTGCCAAATTGCAACTGGTTCATGTTCCTTAATTATGGTCTACGTGTGTTACAGTTATCCTCCAATAATGTTCTTTTTAGCAACCGACATATAGCAAAAAACAGCAAAAAAAAGTATGTTTTACCCATATACATAGTAAAAATGTTATCGTACTTTGTAAAAACATTTTTTGCAAACTCTTTTTGTAAATTTACAAAAAAATACTGTAAACTTTAGCCTACAGCAAATAGCCTACTTAAAAGTATACGAATGATTTTTGTATTTTTCACAGACATGTTGGTATTATTACAAATAACTGCTATTATATATTTTCAACTAAATTCTTATTCAGTTTACAACAATTGTTTGAAGTTACACAAATATTTTTTTCTGCTACCAATTTCCAAGAATTGTTTTTTAAAGTACAAAAAATTGTGTAAAACGTGTCATGCCTTCGAAGGTTATTTTGTTTCACATTGAACACACTGCTCATAAAAATAAAGTCCACTAGTTCACTTCGGTATCTTGGAAAAATTGGACCACTTTAATGACCCACAATATTCTTTTGCGGTGCCTATGCTGATAAATGATTTTACTTTAGTGAGCTAGCTCTTTCTCGTAAAAGTGCGATTTATTTTTTGCTTTGTATCTGGGAACTAGATTTCATAATATTTTATTAAAGACTTTAGTATTTTTAATGTCTACGGGACACTTTTAAATTTAAAAATGCGCAACAGATATTATTCCCCGTTTTACAACGAACGTGTTCAAATACAATATAATTTTTTCCTATTCAATCACAAAATGTCAGAAAAAATCCCCTGTGTTATTTGTATAGTTGCAAAAATTATGTCGGCAATTAGTCGTTCAGAGTAGCAAAAGGAAGCGCAAAAGAAAGAAAACAGAGGATACATGTTACGTCTAATCATAGATATGTTTATATTTATTCTGCGGTAATAAGTGATACTTTGAGATAGCTGATATTCATGAAAATATTTTTGCATCACTTTGTTCCAATGCCTTATGTGCACATCTGCAGCTCTGCTACGCGTATATTGGCAGAGTGTCTTTGTGCAGAATTGTGTGTGAGATTGTGGTAATTATAACAAGGTTAGTGCGACACCACGCGTCTGTGACGTTGACAGTTAAAAACATTCCATCACTGACCACGAAGCAGAAGTTGCAGGCGTGCACATAAGACACTGAAACAAAGAGGCGAGATAATATTTTCAAGAAAATCACGTTTTCCTAGCGATAATGCCTCATAATATTTAAAATAAACAAAAGAAAGAAAGATAGTCCTTGTGAAACTTTCATAACATTCTGGACGTAATCCAGGGACTGGGTGCTATTTATATACTCAACAGAGTTCTGCGGCCAACAGTCTTGAAAATATACGTCTTTGGGTGCGTCGTCGTGTTGACAGCAATTCAGGACACACCAACTTACAGAATTATGAAAATAATATGGGCAGAATGGAGAGGACTTATATTAATAACTATGTCTAATTAGTTATTTTCGTAAACGAATTACCGTGTACAACTTGAACAAGCTATAGTCAATACCGTTGAGATTTTCCTCATCTTTACAATAGTATACATTATTTTTATTTGATAAAAATTGTTTTTTTACATAGGATAAGTAATTATAATATTGTACCGTTAGTTGATCAGAACAACTTTACTTCAGCGTTGTGGTAAAACCAAAGTATGTGAAGTTAAAAAATATATATAGTGTATATATAAATGACTAAATTATCTATACTATCTTAAATAAATAACTAACCCATGTTAAACGAAGTTCATAATTATGCTATAATGTTACAGGAAGATTAGCCATGAAAATAAATAACGCAACATAAAAAAACAGCGGTATTGTTTGAAACGTTGTAACATATAGTTTCTATGTTACGAAAGTCGGTAAAATTGGCGTATGTTTGTTGGTTAAACTGCTTGAAGCAGGAATGTTAATATCTTTGGAAGTTAATACCCCGTGCTATAATTTAATTTAATTTGTATTTGTCTTTGGGTGAATAAGTTTTTTTATGCTCAGCGTAAACTTGTAAAAAGTTTCCACAAATATAACTTTTTCTAGCCGAATATTTTCTTGCTTCAGAGTAGGATTTTTTTTTATTCCGACCAAGCTATCGATGGGCGAGGAAACGATTTTTGCAGAGAGCTGACAGTTATGACAACGAGGAGGCAAGAGTAGCGTAAACTAAGGAAAGGAACGATTTGTTTTTTGATAATTAAAAAAAAAAAAAAAAAAACAGAACAATTATCACCTTCGACGAGATTTGATATTGTATGTGAATTTAATGAACCAAATATGAAGAGTACTGTTATTCAATTCACTGCAATGGTCTTAAGAAGCATCAAGAAAGGAAATATCAAATTATTTATGATATAAGAATATTCCGTCGAGAGGTAAGAAGAATTGCAATATTTTTGGAGGACTACGACGACGTTAGCTGAATTGCAGTTCAGAAGGCTGAGCTGTCGTCCAGATTGGATTCCACGACATTCGGGGAAGAGGTTTCAACGCTCAGATCTGTATCGTCGACTCGAGGGTTCCGAGGAGACGTCTGGATCGGAGGTCGTTGCCCAGCCTGGTTATACAGCCTAGTGAGGTCTACTCTTACTAAGCTGTTCCTGGGCATGTTCCGGATCTCGCTATTCACGTCGGGAGATGCTTGTTAGCAAGAATGTTACCGGTAAGGTCAACTGCACAGACTTCAAGGTGTACACCACAGCAACCCACGTTAAAATTTTGCTCATCGATATCGAGTATTTTAGTGCTTAGTACAACAAAACCCATAGTAGAACCCTGAAGATTTGAAGAGTCCATCATTGGTAATTGCAAGATGTCACAAGGAAATACGATAAATATCGTAATGAGTTGCAGTGTTGTATCCTTCGCCTATCGGTAGTTTGATACGGTGTATGGTCAAATCACTCACCCAGTTGTCATGACACTAGGTTACACAATATTATTTTAATTTCATTTGTACGCCTTAACATCCGGTTAATTTTAGAGCTAATTTGTGGAAGCAAAATTTCTATCAGCATATCTATTGCTTCCCAATTAAAATTTGTTTCTTTAATCCACATTTACAGTTTACTTGGTTGATGGTGCCGGCCCTTTACTCAACACATTACATATCGTTGGCTTACTTCTAAAACCTCGTAAGTCTATTTCAGGAAATTTTTCAGGAGAGCGAATAGAAATTCTTCGTAGTCATGCTACACCATAGGTACGACGTTATTTAATTTGAGCATAGATGAAAGCTAACCCATAGTAGATTTAGCAGATTTTAACACTAGATACGCCATGCAAATTAGCACAAAATTCACCTGGAATACAAAATTTGTTAAATCTGGACTTACAAGGTTTTAGAAGTAAACCAACGATGAATCCATTAAAAAATATGTGTTTGTTTATACAGACGTCACAACGTATATGAAGAACTGCAAAAAAATTGCATTGTTTTTATGCTAGTGTTTCCGTTGTTATAGTTCCAGACACATCGTGATTTTAAATGTAACTACTGTAAGTTGCCGAATGTGTTTACATTTAAAATGTGTAGATCATGCGTCATGATGTCCATAATGTTTCGCCGCGGTATCTGATAAGGGGCCACGATTGGCGTGAGGCGATCCGGGTTCGATTTCCGGCGGGGTTGTTTTTTGCATGTGGGAATCGTGCCGGACGATGCCACTGTTCGGCGGCTTTTCTCGGTGAGCTTCAGTTTCCCTCGCTCTTTCATCCAGCGCTGATCCATACATCACGTAGCCGCTCATTAGCGCTGAAGTCCCTAAATGTTAAGTGCTAGCCGAAATCTTTTCATTCATTCACGGTACAGTATCCAGAGAATTTCTCTACATATTTTTGGAGTAGTATCGTGCAGAGACTTAAAAAAAAATAGTAGGTTTATTATTATTTCGAATGACAACAACAAAGGCGATTGTTTAACGTACACGTCATATTAAAAAAAAAATCTTGTACTTTAACAAAAAATATTTGAAAAAATAGTTGCCGAAAAATACTTTCGTAAGTTTACAAAAAATATTGTAAACTTTACAGACAATGCTTGTAAATATACTTACAAATATGTCTCTATACTTATAAGCATTTTTTTAATCTACAAAAAAACTGTTGTACATTTTAAAACAATTATTTGAAGTGTTGCAAATTTTTTTGGCAACCAGTTAAAAAAAATTGTAATAGCACAAAATATTTTGTAAAATGTGGCAGGCCGTTGAAGGTTATTTTGTTTTGCATCAAATACTCTGCTCATAAAAATATATCCCAATAGTCCCCTCAGGTATCTGGAAAAATTTAGACATCTTTAATGACTAGCAACTTTCTTTTGTAGTGCCTAGACAGATAAATGTTTTGACATTAGTTTACAAACTTTTTCTTGTAAAAGTACGGCTTTTCTTTACCGTGTAGCGCACAATATATACCACCCGCTCTCCACTTCATCGTTGGATGCGAGAGATAATTCAATAGTTCGCCATGGTGTCATGTCGTATAGACACTCTCCTTAATGTTTGTGTTTATCTCGATTTTTTGAACGCTTATGTAATTCTTGTTTGGAAAAAGGAGAAGGAGAAAGTTTGTGAATTTTACAAAAAAAATGTAAGCCTGGTTCCCAAAAGAATTCTGTGTACAGTTACAAATTTTTTCCTTGCAAAGGCATAATTTTTAAAAAGAAAACGTTTGTAGTTCAACAAGGAATTCCTTGGGGAAACGAAGATATCTTAGTTATCCTATTACTGTTCTTACTTGCATGTTACGGGTACAGGTTAAAATACCGCACATTCCAAACATGACTCTATGTTTACTTGACGTAACATACATAAACTATTACTTGAACGTGGAGCACAAGAGGGGACTTTTTTCCGTGCAGTGTTGCCACATTGTTTACGTAAAATGTCATCGTACAACATTTTGTCACTTATATTCTTGTCTCCAATTTAGCCGCGGTATATGTATTATGAGTTTTGTTTCTAAACATTCTGTATTTATAATTAGAAAAGTTTCAACCATACGTATTTTTTAAATATTCTATACTAAAGAGATTTCCCGATAATAACTCCAATGAACTGTTTTTTACGACTAAACTGCTATTTAAAACAACCGAGTGTAGTTGGGTAAAAACGACAAAGGTGGCCACACTGCTGTTCGAGCCACAACAATTGGTCAGACGCCTAGGTTAGTACGTATCATGAATGGATAGGTATTACGACTGCTGAGGAGGCGAAGAGGGGAGGTTAAAGAGGGCGGTAACAGGTCATTACGTGCAGTCGTAAACATTTCACGGCATCAGACAACGGCACGAGTGAACAAGACGGCCTTCCTTCTACGAGGCCGAGACAATGACGGGAAGAATCGTGCGTGAGTTATCGTGAAAGTACCAAGTGCGTGCCCACGATTCAGGTGCCACGTTACGTTCTCTGATAAACCAAGCACGTGTTAATTGCTGCCCTGTCTTAATAAAAGCAATTTGGAACTTCTTTTGACGTACCGACGGATAAAAGAGCACGATAATGGAACATCTAACGGTAGTTACCAAAGAATTCTAGTAACGCGTTCATAAAGGATTTTAATTTTTACAAAATCATGATCGCTGCTATAAAATTAATACCTACCAAGAATATCTTGATTACTAATCTGCTGTTGGTAATACGTGTAACGGTTTACATAATAAAGGTTGACAGAAAATTATAATGTGTGCGTTTCGTTGCTATATAGTTTTTTGTGAATTCAAACACAGATGTATTGGAGTGTTAAAATAAATAGGTATGATAAAACTGTTTCTCATACATCGATTGAATACATATTTCACCAGACTTGTGTAGTAACTGAGGTAAACATGTACACTGTTCGCAACCTGAAGTATGGTAAGTACTCCATATCATGTATGAGTGAATTTCTTCTCGTATAGGTTAGACGTTTTTTACAGTGTAGTCTGCCCACCGATGAGAGACTATCCTGACAGTTATGTTGTCAAAGTTTTATATTTTCCATTGAATAACCTAATTTTGTTTCCTAGGGTATTATCTAATCTTCACATCTTTCATTTTCGTACCCTCATTGAGTTAGCTAATTCATATAGTTTTACGAAAACAATCGACTGGATTTAATCTTTGCAATGTCATACTTATAGATATAAAACATCGCACGGTTACGAAAATAATGGTTCAATGAGACGGTATTTTCAAGACTAGCACATTCCAAACCGCACGTTATCACCTTTACATTATTTCCCATATTGAGACATATTTCAAAACCATTTTTGCCATATCCGTAATTGTTTAATTGCTTTATGTTAGTCTGATTTTTTACATATGTAAACTATAAAAATAATATAAATTAGGTTATGCATTTCATCGCACAAAAACTGCACTGAAAGAAAAATTTTGTAGGAAGTCTTCCGTGCAAAATTATTTTGTAGTAACCACAAAACAACTTTATGGTGGCCACAATATCTTAGTGGTGTCAACAAAATGTTTTGTAGTGACCACAAAATAAATGTTGCAGGATAAGTACCCACAAAATATTTAGCAGCCGTAACAACATATTTCTTGTGGTGACCACAAAATTTAAATACCTACAAAATATTTTGTATCTGCCACAAATTATTTTTTTCCGTGCGCATTTCCCCTTACTTATGACGCGGGAGTCAAGTTCCAGTGGATACTTCATAATACTCTCAGATTTATATAGTACATTATACCATAGCGCGCCACTGAAACTCGAACGATTTGTTTTGGTTCAAAAAAACTAAACAAACAAATCTCAGCAAAATTGGTACGAAAAAAAAAACATTACAGCAGGGTTCCAAACTTATTTCCCCGTCGAATTTTGACAGCGGTTGCGAGGTGCGTATAAAAACAAAGGAAGTGATAAGGATCAAAAAATGGGCGACACATAGTATCTGTAGCGTAATACCTTTCATGTACATACTCAAGAAGCACTCTATATCGATGTGTAGGAGAATTAAAAAAGTGGAAATAGTAAATGTTTTCCACATACATCCGTGGTAGCGATCCCGCACATTTTTGGGAAACTGTCGCGTGTATACTGTTACCAGACTTTCATTGATACGGTGCTCAATATTTGCTCTGTTTACAAACTGACGTATGAAAAGTGCTCTATACTGTGTATGGATGATAAAATTCTATTGGTATTCGGGAAATTTTTAATAAAGTATGAACGTTCGCAGGTTTAATGACCTAGACTAGCCTCCGAGAATAACTGTGTACTCAAGAAGACAGCCGTTGCTCATTGGCTGTTCGCTTAACAGTGAAATATAGTCACCATCTTGAATTGTTGTATTTTGTGCGATAACTTTTCTTCGGGGTAAATTTATGCAACTTTACCCTACTATAGAATACAATACATATTAAGGGAATTTTAGACACCGTAAATATATATACGTGTCGTTACTTTTGATACAAATCGAATCGCAGTTAGAAAATTCTTATTATTTTCTTAATTGCAGCTCGATCTGAGACTAACGGAAAATAAAGATTTACTGCGTCTAAAATTATATCAATATGTATTTTATTCCGCAGTTATTTTAGTGTTCTATGAATTTAGCCAGAAGAAGAGTTACGACAGAAAATACAAAAATTCAAGATGGTGACTATCACTCACTCTTAACATGATTGTACCTACATTATTGGCTTCTTTGCTATGAGATGTCAAATGAGTCAAGGGTTAAGTTATAAAAATGCAAAACTTACAATTTTTTGACTTCTTACCCAAAAAACAAAGTGAAATTTTCAAGCCCCTAATGATAAAAATTGGAGCCCAGTACTTTAATTTTTATTACGAGGAAGTTTATACAAACGATTTTAATTATGATTTCTAGCAATACGTTCTTCAAAACTGTTCAGTTCACGTTTAACAGAGTCGTGTAGGCTGCTTCTCGGAGAAGAAATTATTTGGCAGACGAGAAACGCGGGATTATTTTATACCGCTGATGAAATTAAATGTCGTAACATCATTCAGCCCAGCTAAAGCTGAAAGGAAACGGACAAGCAGCGGCGGAAAGGAGCAGGAAAAGGGGTTAAAAATAAGCAAACAGACAACTGAAGGGTCTTCTCCGACATGGCGTCCCGTGTGTGGACACACGAGTGTAGGTTATGCACCACGATAGAAGTTTCCGTGATATTCCATGGAATATCTGTAAGGTCATTGGCGCGGACAGCCCATGATTTGTGGATCGCTTTATTTCAATGCCTTATGTGCTCACCTGCAGCTAAATTATGAACGTTAAGGTGGCCGTCTAGGTGGAACGTATTTTGCGTGTTCGAGACCTAGAAGTGCGGAGGCAGTAAGGACGAGACAGCAGGAGCACGACACCTCTCTATAGCCTCTAGGCGTAAGTCACCTAACTGACGTGTAGTCTTCTCGCCGACAACGCGCCTGTATGAGACTTTCAATGGTGGTTTTATCATTTTATAACACATTATTAATGATAAAGCAGTATTTTACAAGCCTATGCCTTTTAGAGTATTCTACGCCAATGTTTACTTACCTAAAAAGAGCCACAAAATCTAATTTTCGGCCGCTAGAAAATCTGTCGTAATGTGTAGTAGTGATCTTGCAATGCGTATACACGCCTGTAATGTTCTTTGAATGCCATTCTTCAGCAAACGTGTCTCATATACGATTAGCAGCTTTCAAGTTATCTGGTATAATCGCCGAAGCTCTGCACATAGCTTTGAGGCCTAGGCAGGCGGCCACCTTTAGAGCGTTCCAGAAGGGAAGAAAATCATAATTTCATATTTGAATGAAACAGTGTTAGTTTTGTAAACGTTAATGGGAGTACATTATCCTCTTACAACAAAAATTACCTCAGGCAGTTTTCCCATAGTTAATAGCATTCTAAAATAAAAATTTGCATGTTTTTGTTTATACACCCCCTTATTTTCCAAACCAATCAGCATAATGAAAGAAAATAACTTACAGTGGATAAACATGTCACAGGCTAGGGATTTAAACATATAAAAATCCAATACAAAATAGTTTTGTATTTAAAAATAAAATTCTAAAAATAGCAAAAATATTTTCAAACTTCAGAGTTTTTAAAAAATACAATATATTGTTTAAATGAGTTTTTACAAACGCAAAGCCCTAGCCAGAAATATTTACTTTTACTAAGAATTATTTCGTTCCATTTTGTTGACTGGTTTACTAGAGGCGGGGGGGGGGGGTGTATGAAATTTAAACACGCAAATTTTGACTTTCAAATGCTAATATGGGAAAACTGGTTTAGGCAATAAACCTATCTGATTTTCTTGTGATAAAGAACTATCTGTAGAAGCAATGAAAACACAACATGAAATTACGATACTTGTTGTTAACGGCATGTTACATCTTTTTTTTTTTTTTTTTAATATTTACATATAGAAGTTTTTGTTTAAAATTAAATGTGTATTTATTTAAAAGTCATAACCCCTTTCACGGTAACAAAGTTATTGAAGTAAAGTGTAACCCCCTCCCCTCCCCAGCCTAGTAGCGTTACTGCCGCTGAGGCAGGGAGGCCATAAATGCAGCTCTGAAAAAAGCTGAATTGCACACAGAGATAAACAAACACCTGTCGATGTTGGTTTTTCTGTTTTTTGCAATTCATCGCAAAATACGACGTTTTAACTCATCTAACTGATGTTATCGTGAAAAAAAAAAGAGGAAAAGAAAATAATTAATCGACGACAGCTGTAAGACAAACAGCAGTCCCCCGATGGTAACATAAAAAAAACCTACTTTCCCTTAAACGTTTCGTCATGTCATTCTGTATTTACAGATTTTTATCAATCGGCTATAAAACTTTACTGCGCACTACACTGTAAACGAAACCAGTTACGAAGGATAATAATTACGGCTAAACACATGCGTACACATTACGAAACCTACTAACGACCATTGACGCGCAGATATCCGTGATAGAAAGCAGTTGAAGCCGACTCGTTAAAATAATTATATGCAAACACAAATAATACGCAACATTATACGGCTAAAGCAAATAAGTTGACCAAATAATTTTACTGCCGATAAACACTTTCTCAAACCAACAAATTATAACTTCGTCGAACGAACTAGCTTTGGCAGGGTTTAATATTTTGTTTATTCAACAAAATATATTTGTCTGATTAGTAGAGCCCAGAAAATTTAGCGGATTCAATGACGTGCATGTCGGAATGCACTGTTCAGTGCATACTCAAGCCCCGACCATTTGTCCACAAGCTGCTGCTCACTGGAACAACAGACAATGAACGAATTGACTGAGATTGAATATGCATAGGACAATGGATTCTAGCATGTAGGCCATTGAATTAGCAAAATTTTCCGCCCTACCGATAAGTAATTACCGGTCGTAGGCACGTAAATCCTTTTGGATGTGTACGGATAACCAAAAGGAACGAAAGTCTTGGCTTTCAGTAGTAGTCATTGAAAAAAATAAGTATTGTTGAAGGAATTGTCCAGAGTAGTAGCAACAACCAAAGTGGTTTGTTGTCCCTATTTTAACAGCAGTATGGCACCTGCAACCATACTGTTTTTTTTTTTTTTCAGTGTACGTGTATGGAAGATAGCTGCTTATACTATAGTACGCAAACATACAACAATAAAAAGTTAGTTGGTAAAATTTATGCTGCAACGCGCCAGTTCAGGAATTAAAATGGTTGCAACCAGCCTTCCATGCTAACATATCAACAACGTGCACGTTGTAGGTTTAGTCGTAAAGATAAAGTGTTTTGTAAAAGCAACCAAGCAATACTTAGGTGAAACACGTATGAACGTGTTCAATCAAAACCACGTTTTGATTTTGGGATGATTTTGTAGGGTCCAACCAAAAAAATTAGGCCTAAATACAAATATTTTTGATAGGTTCGAAAAAGATTTTTTCGCGTGTCAAAAAACTACTTAGCGAATAAAATATTGTTGTGCCGAGCACAAGTTTTGTTTCTCCATATACAAATGTCGATATTTAGGGTTTGGGAATTTATAGTGGATAGATTCGAACGTTATAAAACAGCGCTGCGTGCGGCAAAGTTGGAAACTGTATACTTGTTGGTACTTCAATGTCGCTATGTGTATTTTTTTTACTTCCACTGTTGAATAAATTGTTTATTCGTTTTTCTATGTTAACTATCTACACAGTAAAAAAACTTCCTAAAATGTTAAGGAAGTTATTATCCCAGAAGCGGTATGGGAAAGTTACCATACTTCTGACTTGTAAATATGCAAACTTTTACAAATGTTACAATACAAGTCTAGTAACTTTAGTATGCATTGGACTGTTTTATAATTAGGTTTAGGAGTGTTGCCATGGATGTCTGGGAAGCTATTCTACCGTAGCTACTTTCTTAGCGCTCCTATACGCGCGTCTGGTAAATTTACAAACTATTTATTTGAGTGTGTTTTTTTTACGTCCTAAATTACGAATTCTACGATAATATTTATTTTGTTTTACGGTTAATATATTAACAAAATACGAACTTTTTTTTTAAATTAAATATTACTTTCCACGTACAAAATAGCACTACGGGATTTTATTAACATTTTTATTGGATATGTGTAGGTTTTGCAGCCGAAAAGCGGAGTATAAAACGTAAGTAAACAGCAGCCGACGAATTTACTGAGTTATTTGGGAATTTAGCGAGCTGCTTCACCTCAGTACATTTTACACAATAAATCCTCTAATATTTGCTGCACTAACCTGTTCACGTGGTTGAATTAGTAACCTAAATAGTCCTTTTGGACACGGCTTAGTATAAATTTGTCGTTTTGCGGCTTCCATTACATACTTAGCATAGTCTTATTTCGGAATTGTTTGTATGTTTGTTGACCAAATACTTAGTCCTGTTATGTTACTGTGGGTTTTATGCGATTAAATAAAATTCGCTAGCAATGGCAGTATGTCCTACAAAACCATTCAGTTTGTCATACACCCCCTTTGCAAAAATTCAAAGATCACGTTTTTATTTATCCATCGACGTTTAAAATGTGAGTGCAAAGTGTCCGAAAAAAATAATATGCCCTAATCACATAATTGCATCGAACACAACTTAACTTTTACACTATGAAATAAATTAATTTCTGGAGGAATATAAATAATGTTTCTGTTTCATGTGTTATGCCAAAGTCGCAATTCTACTGTTATTTGTTTGTACAAGTAGTAAACAAATATCCTTAACACTAACACACATACATTATGTAGACCAATTCACAGTAAACCTAAAGCAACTAAGTTAATACAGGATACATTTGTGACTAATCACTAATCAGTAAACAAATTTATATTATTTAACTACCGAAATAAGCTAACATTTTAAAAACTTCGCAATTTTGATATTTAAATACATATATGCATATACGTTAACCTCTTTTATCTTTGTTGTCATAAAGAAACCGTGAAGAAACTCAGTGATTCAGGTATATCCATTACAAACAAGTATTTCATTTTTGTAATGAACAAGTAAACCACGAGATTCAGAAATTTTATTTTATTTACAAAAAAAAAATATTTCAATGTCTAAAAGTTTAACATTGTTTAGCACGAATACAAAATTACGAGATATTTTTCAGCAGCATTTACAACGTTATCTCGAGTACTCGTGACTACGGTGTGAATTGAGTATGGATCAGCGACGGAACGCAACGTTGGATGAAGAGGGAGAACCTCGAGAAAAGTAGTCAGCCATAGGCAACATCAGCTGCTTTTTGGAGATATGAGCAAAGAATAATGCCCACTAACCGATTCTTATTTTTTTCTTCGAAAAATCTGCATGCGACTCTGCCATCAAAAAATAGATGTATGTAAAAATAATAAATTTACTTTTCCCCAATTACCTCACTCCTGTGGAATTTGCAAGGAAGTTATGGAAAGTATTATTCTCTTACAAGCGGAGAAAGTCAAATTTTCTTACTGTCATCTGCAGCTAGCGTGGTCGTGCTCCACGGAATGCGGTATTAGCACCGACGGTCTGTTGTGTCGCATAGACCCAGGTGTATTACTATAGAATTCGTTTACCTTGCCTCTTGTACGCTACTGGCTTAAGTGTGTTCCCGGCCTTACCAATATAATATTTCCACAAACAACTCAATGTTTTGTACACAATGAAATAAAAGTACTGTTTTGTTGTACCACACTTCTGTTGCAATCGGGACAACAGTACAGTTTGTCTGTTCTATCTGTAGTGTTCTTGCAACAGTCTGTTCTGTAGAAGAAGCAAAGAGTATCTTTCCTTTTCAGAATATATTATTGCTTGCACAGACCATATTGTTGTAGGGACAACTAAGATAATACCGACAACCAAACAGGATTGTTGTCCCCATTTTAACAGAAGTATGGTACCTATGCAGCAATGCATTTCTTTCAATTCAGTTATTGATTAGCACCGCACATCTTGGAGTACTCCACGGTACGCCACTGATCTGTAGATTGTTGTTCGAGCTCGGACGGAGAACCTCCTCATCAGTTACCTATGTACAGAGCCACTGACTTTGGGCGAAAATAATTTTGCATGACATTTTCCTAGGCCGTATGTGCACATCTAAGCCTAGAGTTCTGCTTCATGGTCAGATATTGGATGTTTTCGACTCTCAGTCTTTGAGTTCTACACGCAAATAATCACAGACGTGTAGTGTCGTAGTAGACCTTAATCTGATAGTCATAGTCAAATGAATGACGCATGGAAGGCAATGAAAAAATTGGTGCAAAATTATTTTCACCTAAACAGATCACACAGGAAACATGTTTCTGAAAATACGTAATGAATCAATCGCATATATTGTATAGGATTTCTCATAAATAGTAAACTCTCAACTAAAGATCCTGTATACAGCAGCGCTGTTAGGTAGGCCTTATAACATGTAATCGGCAAAAAAATAAAATAGGCGTTGCTTTAAGAAAACCTTTTAAGTATTCTATTCATGAGATATTTTTTTTTTTGATAATCACGACAAGAAAAACCATGCGAAACCGTTAAAATCTGAACATATCAAGGACGATAACTGTATCTACAGATACGGAAGTGTTAAATCTCCGCAGCATTGAACCCATTCCAAACATTCGTTTATTTTCATTCGGCATTTAGGGGACAATGGCAACACGTCGTGTGCTGTTATTTTTTTTTTTTTTTCGCACGTGAAAACACCCTTTCATTCATAACAATTCCGTTCGCCGCGAATTTGAAGCGACCATGGCGAGGGAAAGGGGGGAATGGGGGGGGGGGGGGGGGGGCGCCGTGGCACGAACACCACGGGCGTCCGTGCCGAGCATAAACCAGAGCGCTGAAAATCTGTTAATTCAATCACGCCCCGGGAAACCGCTATATGGCGCACGCGTTCCGAAATGCAAAATACCGAAAATTTACAATCCCCACTCCTACTCCTTTTTCCACCCGCCTCGGGAAGGGAGGTTCCGATGATTCCCCAAGGGGGTGGTGGGGAAATGGGGTATGGGGGGGGGCATCGTCAGAGTGAGCACGCATCGTTGTCCAAACACAATTCGATATTCGGAGAGGCGAAAGCCGCCTATGATCGCGCCGACACACACACACGAGGACTGAAGCTGAATCTCACACACATCGACATGCATAGTTGATGAGCTGAATCGGAGGGGTAATTTCGTTCCTGGTCACAGCCAAACGGCGGGAAGGCGGCCCCATGGTTCCCCCCTTCCCCCACTACTTTAGTAACATCCCGAAACCCCCTAAAATCACACACCCTTCCCCCTTTCCGCGAGCGAGCGAGCTGCGTGCATTATTTACCGTATTGTTGGGCGCGCAACAGTAGCAAGCCGGCGCGCAAACCCAATAAAGCATCAGGAATCACGTCGTAAAGTTGGTATCATGCGGGTTAATTCTGCGGCCATCGCAAAACCGACCGCGCCTGCCTCCATTTTACCCCGTATAGCCCAACGCACACCCCCTCCCGCGCCGACGCACCCCACCAGACAACAGCCTTCCAATCAACCTCGCAGCACAATCATCTCCGAACGGCATAATAATACGTTTTCAATTTAACATGAGGCGAAGAGGTTAAATCCGCGCGCGAAGGGAATAACGACACATGGCCAGGTCAAAAATCACTGGGCGTGCCGGATTCCCATGATTCGCCATTTGCGGCCAGCGACTTCTGACCGAGTCGCCATAGACTGGTTTGTCGCGAGGCGAGGTAAACTGTGCACTATTGCGAGTCATTTACCCGACTACCTTTAGAGGTATCAAGTACTGCAATTAATTGTGTATTCTACGACCTATATTACTGAAAAGGAAAGGTAATCAACAGATAATACAAGAGTGGCGAAGCCGTGTTTAACCTGGTCTGTTTTACAGGAACACTTTTGCCAGAGCATAAATTTTGGCTCAGGCAAAAAATTGTTTAAAGTTGAACAACGGCAAAAGGGAGCTTTGCTGGAAAAATAAAACTTTTCATTAATGGTAACAAGAAGTGTTGCGATTAATAGGCCTATAGTTCAGTAGAAATGTCTACATGATCTTAAAAAGAACTGTGCAATGGGAGTGCATGACTGGATTTATTTGCTTGGACATACTCCATTGCGAAATAAATGACTGTCAAAAGAAAACTAAAAATAAGACAAGAAAACATAAGTAAGCAGAGTATGCTTTAGTCATCAGGATACATACACAACATGAAATTCCAGAACTGGAATCTGGTCAAATAAAACAATGAACAAAACAGAAAATATAATAAATAACAAAAGTATAAAAAAAGAAACCTAAGTTGACATGCGACACAACGATGAGACGAAACAAAAACACAAACAGAAATACAGCAAACGACACAACGATGAGACGAAACAAAACACAAAGATGTCGGACACAAACAGAAAAAACAACAAGCGACGCAAACGATGAGACGAAACAAAACACAGTAGTTTTTTCAAACAGTCAGTATTAACGACGTTTCGGGAACTGGAATCTGTTTCCGTCATCAGGTAGACACACAGGGTTCAGGAACACGAGTGCGACTGATCTATGGTACTGTCTGTCTATGGTAAAGTTAGATATTTTAAAGACAAGTTTATGTTGGGAAATATTGTATATTTCATTACATACAGAGAAATAAATTTTTCTCAAAGATCGATTTTATTAAAAATAATTAGGTCCAACACCAAGAAATTTTTATTACTTGTTTTCTGTACAGCAAATTAACTATGCGTGTGTTTCGACAGGCGTGACTCGACTGTAAAGACTTCCAGCACGAAAACTGGTTATTTTATTGACTTAAACGTTAATGACTCAATAAGCAAATGTAGCGTATAATTTAGAATCTCTAAAATTGTACCAAATTGGTGATTGGAATCTACAACTACTGTTCTAATGAAGATAAAGTTTTGTGTCGGAACTTATACAATTTCACATAAAACTTGCATTATTTTTACGTTAACAAGTTCCCGTCTAAGTGTATTTGATACGTATATAAATCCCGCACCGTTTAAGTCTATGATCATAACATATAAAAACTAAAACTTATTGCAGTAATTTATTTTCCATTATCTATTTACGGATGTGCTCTTAATAATTCAAAACATTACATTTTATAACTTAGGTCTATATGCAATTTCATAATCTCACAGTAAGATATAACTATTGGAGGAGAAAATACTGAGAGGTTCGTTCCACTGTTCAAAAAAATAAAATCTGTATATTAGTTACATTTTAAATATTACACTTGAAAATTATAAACATATTTACTAAGTCGGAAACCTTGATTTAACCAAGATTAAAAATGCCAGTTCGCAATATCATTGTACAAAAATTAATCGTACAAACCGAAAAAAGTATAGTGAAATGTACATTTAGTATACTAGTCAGGACTTAAACGAGAACATGTGCAAATCTGACGAAGGGCTCGTACAGTTCACATTTGCCGGCTTCACCTCTCCCAGACCCCTCGACAAACTGCCAAATTCAAAACGACAACGGACATCAGTGCCCATAAATTTGGGCCTAACGACATCTACAAAGGACATCACAAGCGAAGTACATCTGCAAACTTGAATTTGTGTATTGAGCAGTTTCAGTTATAACATCACGCCCGACATACGGACGAGCACTAAAATATTGTTCGACACAGCCGCCCCTTGTGTTGGTTGCCCGGTTTGTCCGCCTGATTCGCGGCCAATCAAGAACCAATTCACTGGAGACCGCGGGAGGCTGTGAGGTCTATATTTCCGGACCCCCCTGGACCAATCATAAAGCAACTTACAAGGGAGGGAGGATAAATTCACGGCGTAAAAGTTGTCGCATGGGAGGCGGAGGCCGAGAGGGGTGTGTTGTGGCGTTCAATTCGTTATATGGGTGCCATATCGTAATAAAAGTTGCCCCTAACATCTCCCTCCCATAGTTTCCCTGGTTGGTGGTGGTCCCTGGTGGCGGTCGCCCCAAACTCTACTCGTGGACCAATAAAACATTTAAAGCCGGCGAACTGAAGCCTTGGTTCTTACGCGTGGACTCATGGCAGATTGAAGAGAGAAATAATTGTTGAAGACACAATGCTTCTGTAACAATACGGACATCATTCCAGTTTGGCCATTGGTAGTATTTGAACTGTAGGTACCTATATAGGTAACTAGCACGAGTTTGTCACAAACATTTTTTTTTCGCGCCATTTTGTTTCACTGCCTTCACTGTAAGACATTATTGCAAATTTACCATACAGTTGTATAAGAGTGTTAAGAAAGTAGGTATGATAAAGTTGATTCCCATACTTCAAAGGTATAGCGTACCTATATAGTTTTAGCAAACATACAGATGTATACTGGTGTTACCAGACATATTTAGTAACAGTGTTCAACGCTTGCTCTCTTTACAAGCTGAAGTGTGGTAAGTGTCTCATGGTGCATGTGTTAATAACGTCCGCTACTATTTAGAACGTTTTTTTTACAGTGATGTGCCGGCAACTTTGCTTCATGGTTTTTGCCAGCAATTATTCGTTCAGACACATCTCTCATTTTATTGTACCAATCAAGTTGATGATGTATAGTCGAGTGTAGTACAGCGGCATTAGACTCGAATATACACCATCAGTACGTGGCACTGACATGCCTGCATGAACAAACCAATAAGAATGTCCGTACTATCGAAGTCATGTTACTGGAGGATTCGTTCCTTGTCTCTTGCACACTGTTGGCTGGTGATTTACCTGCACTTACAACAATGCAAAATAACAACCTAATCTGTAATGACAGTTTTTAAGACACACATCAGTGTGGTAATTTTACATTACCTACTTTTTTAACGCTCATAACATCAGTGTGGTAATTTTGCGAATAATTTTTTTCCGTGGCAGTTGAATGGTTCCACAGGTAATTTAAAGCTATGCAGAGTTACTTAAAGTCACTGCTAAGCATCGCTTCCCTTGGAACACACCCACGCTTTGGCACTGATTTTCACTGTCTGTGAGACATTTGACTAATATTTGCGAATGACCCTCCTACACCAAATAGCCACGTAAAAATAACAATAATAAGATCTGTAGGTAGAAGAGCGTAACGTATCGTCCACACTAAAGTCACAGGAGACAGCATCAGTGATCATGGACAGGAAATTTAGCTAACCTGGCTTGTATTAAAGAATCATCCAGAATCCCTTTAAAATAACATAGTAACGGAAACGAATTATTTGTATTGTGGACGTACGCTGTTGAAGTGATATGTCGTGAAAGGTAACCCAGTGATGAAAGAGAAAATAATAAAGAAAAACGAGCAAGGTTTGGCTGTAGCAGACACATACAAAATAAAAAATATAAAAAATATCCCATAAGGATTTTGTTATTATATGTAGGCCTATGTGTTGACTACAGCCGAACTCAGTTCGGTTTAATAATAATAATAGTAATAATAATTATTATTATTTGGTCTTATAATTCGTTTCCTGATAAGATAGTACTGCATTAGAGTATGCACACAGAACTCCGGTAATAAATCCAGTATTCGCCGTGAGTGACTTAAGAGTGCGTGGTAGATAAATAAACACTGAAACATCAATCAATTTCTACGCTTTTTTTAGAAGCCAATATTGATAAAATACTCAATGACAATCCAAGATAATGGTATTTTCCAACTCTATGAGTAATTTTTCCATAATTGTTCGTTCGTTACGCGTGATCTCTTGCACCGCAGTTAGAAGTGCACGAGGTTCCGGCGTCAGAGATTGTGCCTCAGAAGTTCGTAACACTGGAAACAATTTTATTTAAAACGTTAGCTAAAACTATTGTCTAGGATTGATATTGTTTACTTTTCGCAAATTGGCTTCAAGAAACCTACAGTTATAGACTAATGCTTTTAGTGTAGAATTACGTACCATGCTCTCTTAAGAAAACTACAGTAAACAAAAATTATAAATTCAAGATGGAAGTCTGGTACTTAAGAATGCGTCAACGACACCCTGGAGTAGGAAGATGAAGGGACTTATTACAGGTGATGCAAGGTGCGAATGTGGACAAAATCATATCACAAACCACACGCTTCACTGATCTCTAATGTGTCCAACATCTTGTACAGAAAATGACCTCCTTCTAGCCACCCCGAGTGCCGTTGTCATTGCTCAACATTGTGTACGTGTCATACGAAAATACACGATTCTACATTCGTTTACTTCTCTGATTTGTACATACATGGTAAATCTGCATATTTCCGACTCAAGAAAAATAATAATAGCGAAAACGTCGCTCAATGATTGTGACTAGTAAAACGTTTCACGTCGCGAAGCAGAACACGGACAAACGCAAGTTCCCGAGTTGACGTTGACCTAGAAGGGGAAGGGTAAGGGGGAGGTTGTACCACCACACAGGAAGTCAACGACCAAGGAAGCTGTGGAGGCCCAGGCGGCCCAACACTGGAATGCGCCGGGTCCATAAACAAAAGAGGGAACCTGTTTACCCCCTTCCTCCTTCACTCCTCATGAGCCAAGCTTTTCTTTCGGCGTCTCCCATCCAGATACGGCGCCGCCCTCCTTTGATTCTTCCAGTGAGCCGGGTTTCAAGCTTGGATAGCCATGATTGAGAAATCACTGCCACGACGTGGTCAGGCTAGGTCAATCTCAGCCGAGAGATGATTGTAGTGTCTGTCCTGGACCAAACCCGCGTGGGCTACCACATACAGTGGAAAATGTTTTTGATGCAGCAAACCATAGATAGGAGAAGGTTGCATATCTTGGACCAATTTTTTGTTTTCTTTAACCATTATTTTATTAAGTGCAGAATGAAACAAAACAGCATGCACAATATTCATCACTCAAAGCACTTTCACAAGGTATGTTCACTTGTTCTAATAAGTTAATTGTATACGGCGACAAGTATATCGTTTACTTATTCCAAATAGCAAAACTAAAGTATATAAGACCCAATTATTATATCGTTTGGCTGAATAAAATGTGAAGCACGCCAAAATTTAGTTTTATTGATAACAAAATATATGTCTAAAAACATGCTGGTATGCCCACATCCTAACACGTGTATATGGTTGTCACATAGGCCATTTACGGTTGAGGACTTTTTAAGGATTACTTAAAATGCGATAACCATTTTCGAATTAATTTATTACAGCTTCAGACGTTAACATTTGAATGTGAAGAATCAGGATATACACCACGTTTATTAATCATAAGACACAGTAAATATTAACACGTCTTTGAAATATGAGGATTCACAAAGATTGAAAAAAATATAATTGTCTTCAAAAAGTTGCCACCTTACCGTAGAAATTTCGGATAACAACATACTACCTGACCATGGTTTGTAACCTTGAAAGTATCATATTTTTCTTTTACTTCTAATATTTTGCCATTTCTTAATGTTTCTCTTAATTTTTTCATCATTATTTTACTCGTTATGTTGGCTCTATTTCAAGCCATTCTCTTATACAATGGCATTATTTGTTTAATCCACGACTCCTATCCACGTCTCTAAATGCGAAGATGCATAAGACATGTTCAGTACTATTACCGGTTTGAATCAAATAGAAACCCGTTCATACAAATAATTACTACTGATTCTAAAAAATTATAGGTTTTTTCAAAAATTACACAAATTGCTTCTCGTCTACGGTCTTGCTTCTTTTCAATCTCACCTTATTCCAAATAGTGATCGTTCCATTTGTTAAACGGCCAATTTCGACTGTAGCAAAAGATAAAACGAATACAGATAATAACAGAAAAAATAATCATTCCCAGTTTAGAAACTAAAAAACTAATTTAATTTACAGTAGTAGTCACTGAAACTATGTGTCAATACATTTATAACGGCATTTTTATTTACTACCTACTTTTTAATATTGTATATGAGACACTGCCTTGATTTTTAATGTGCGTTATCGACTTGTTACTAGTTTCGAGGCAGCTGTTAGCAACATACGCTCAAAAAAAGGCTAAAACACTATTTTCATTACAAATAAGATCAAATCAGATAAAAGCATGTAATGGTATTACACTATATTTTATGATAATTATTTATTTTATTATTTGAATGGACACTTCAAGGTAATATTTGTGTATATGAACTTTAATTAATTTTAATTAAGTAATGTATTATAATATTTATTAATTTTAACCCGAACCTGAATGCAATAATTATTTTATTTAAAATTTGATTTTATATGTTAGGAAATCTCTCACAATACTCTATGTAGGCTATATTTTAATTGAAGTGATTATGTTTTTTATTGAACACTATTTCAATAGTTTTGTCATAGGAGAGGATTTTATCCTCCTTGCTTAGGCATATTTATATCTTTGAGCCTGAGATGCATTATTTAAATCTAGTGTCTTAGCTATTTTCTCTCTCTTGCTCCCTGAACCTTTGAACTGTTAGGACCATGGCATATTCTACAATGGCCTGGGGATTATATCTGCCACCATTATAATTATAATTTGCTAGGGCACTGCAGGGAGAGAGCATAGGCCAGATAGTTACAGTTTATTTTGAGCCATATTGAGAAGAGGCAAATATTAAGTTAATATCAGATGTAAGATTTTTAGTGAGCTTCAAGACATCGTGTGAGCAAACTGTAAGCCAAGCTATTTAAGTTTACTTTTTATCAGCCTGTTTCTGTTAAAGTGCCGTTGTTTTTCCGAATGAACACTATCTATTTAATTTGCTTCACAATGTCTGTAAAAATTAGTAACCAGGAAATTGTTGAAATTAACTCCAGTAATGTTGTAAATTTGCTACTGAACTTATATTACTGCCATACCCAGAGGTTTGGGAGAAAGTATCTCACATCTCTGTGACTGAGTTTGCTAGCCGGACAAACCACTAATTGATTGAGCTACCTAAATTTTTAATTATCTACTAGAACTTCAGAACCCGTCCATAGTTAAATAATGTTGAAATATGTGTGTACCAATCGTGTGAGATATTTTAGTTATTTTATTTATGATTTATTTGACACTCGTCACAAAAATTAATAAATTTTATTCTCAAGGTAATAAACCTAACTATTTCCAAACTTACAGTATTGATGATTTTATTGGTAACTTATTTGTCATCTTCTTGTGGTATCAAAATATCTTATTATTTCCTATATTTCTTCATATTAAATATACACTATAAGCAGTTCCGTCAATTTTTTTATGGTGAGCAGAGACAAGGAAAGTAATGACTGGGATTTCTTTACTTAGGATTCAGTACATTGCAAATAAATGTTTGTACTTTTGTATGAAAAATAATGCAAACTAATGTCAAAACAGCTAACAATTAGGTGGTCAAACATAGTTGCAATTACATTTAGGGGTTAAAATTTTTCAAAATGCTTATGAAAATCAATGTAATTCAACTTTCTAAGAATAGTGTTTCATTTAAAACAAAATAACCATCGGTGACCTGCCACATTTTTCAAAAGTGGTTTTGAAATATGTTTAGTGACAGTACTAATGATTTTTTCTTAAATTTACAAGAAACTGGTTACACATAATCAACAATAATTTTTAAAGATACATTTTCTGTGAATTTATACAGAAGTATTGCTGTAATCGTATAATTTCAAGCATTTCTAGGAAATTGTACGATAATTACTAGTAGTATTCAAATGTTGTTTGGAGACTAGTTTCTATTCTTTTTTGTAAAATACAAATACGTTTATACTTGTATAGTTTGTTGTGTCCAGCAATTGTAAATATTAATACATGTGGTTGACTCCCGATGAGAGTACACTGCGTTAACATACCTTCTGTAAACCAAAAGCTAAGCGTAAACTCACACCAAAAGACAGAGTGAAAATATTTTTTAGCACTTAAGTCCTATTTTAATCTGGCAAATTACATTTTGTAGAATCTAATTATTTCTAAGCAGTGTTAAAATATAGTCCAAACTTCATTTTGTAACGTGCTAAAAAAATTATATATCATGACTTTTCTGGGAAACTCGAAATGTTTGGAGACGTTTGAAAATAAAATTAGACACATTACAGGCCATTGCGAACTATACGTACTAGACAGATTAAAACGTTCTAAAAATGAAGGGTACGTGCCATACTAGGCTAATTTGTATTTTTTAAAAATAACATTATTGAATTTTTAAAATTTTTATTTTCAGTTTCAGCATTTTTTAAAATACAAATAATTTTTATTCTTTATTTTTATGAGCATGACATTGTAGCCTGCAATGTCTTTATCAACTGTGATTTTTTTTACTTTGGTAAATCAGTTGGTTTTAGTGTAGTCCTTAAAACGGAAACATGCAAAATATGAATTTAACAAGCCAATACGCGAAAAATATGAGAGATAAAAAAAATTTCATAAGAGCCCAATTCAGTCACATTTTGTGTCTATAATAATAAAAAAAAATTCTGGTACAAATAAAAAATGGCAATGAAAATTGCGGTAGACTGCGCCCTTAAACCTATCGCAGTATGTAGTATGCTAAATGCTTCACATCGTGTCGAGCTGCTGAAAACTTCTCCCGCAAAGGTTCTGGTTCGGCAGAGTAGCGACTATGCAGACAGTTCGTCGCATTGAACCACCCCCGCCCCCTTTCATCCCTGTCACTGCACGGGCCAACCCCTTTCCCGCTGTTGTTGACAGCCGTTCATCATCGGCCAGCAGAGGCCAGTGCCACGAACCTGTGCGAGGCCAGCTGGCTGACTGGCAGGCCGAGGCGAACCGTAGAAACACTGTCGTTGCCACAACAACACGAGCCACTGCATAGTTCCTTTGTCGAGAAGAAAATTTGTCTTTAATGTATACAGAATTGGTGACAAAAATTGTGTGATAATTTAATTGAAATATTCGTTTGTTGTGCAGATTGTTGCGGTATTTTAAGCACAATCTTTACGTAGAACAAGTAATCTTTTCTACAAAGAAACTTACATTATTGTCAAAGGAAACTGTTTTTAAACAAAATGTTATACAAAACAGAAGTTAACTCTTAACACCGTGATACTGCAGTAAAATCGATACTATTTTACAGAGTACAATTCACTCATCTTACTTCCTTAATCTTATGTTTATTCCAGAAAAATGCATGCCAGATGTTGTGAATTTTATACAACATACAATTTCCAACAAACGCGTAATTTGTGTTGACCACAAAGTTTTCCTAACTTTTTTTTTTTTAGAAAGGAAATCATTGTAACTTCACAAATTAAATACTTAACAAGGGAAATCGACGTACTTTAACCACGTTCTGTGGAAGTACAATGGTACTGTTTGTAATTATTAACAAAAATTTATTGCAGTGAGTCTCGTGTTAAGCGGGCATTGACTAGCAGCAGAATTAGTACTTTACTCTATGGAAGAAACTATAATTTGTTTTACGATTTACATGTGATAAGAAATTAGGGAACAATGTTCTCTGTGATGTCTGTTTAAAAAAAAACTGGTAATTGTAATTCTTGTTAAATAAAAAAAATAGGAAAGAAATAAAAGGTGCTACCGTACTCATGTAATTACTATTAGAGTAATTAACAAATAATTTGTGACGACAGTAAAAAAAAAAAAACATAAAATACTGCCCTCATAACGCCCTCGAATCCAGTTTCGTACACGGAAAACGATAAAAGAAGTCCAAATGACGTGTCATTTTCGGCGTGTCACAGAGATACATTACAAGATATTCCCAGGAGGGAAAAACAATTTTGTTTTTGTATTAAGCCTCGGGCATGTTGTCCGCCGATGTTGTTTGTTCAGTTATCTGCGAGGCATCAGAGATCGGAGTAGGAGTTAGCTAGCAACCGACAAAACTCGACGAAAACATGGCGCCACTTCCTGCCTGCGGCACACGATTTTTTTCCCATGTGGCCCAATTGCTGCACAGTGCGACCCGCCCCATTCCCCCTTCTCCCTCCCGGCAACATCAGAAACCTTTTTCCCAGTGGCGCGCGGTGACCCAGCGATTAAGGGGCATTCCGCGGACGGAGGCAAACGCACACGGTAACGAGCCAGCAATTAACCTCATCATCCGTGCGTCCACTTACGCACGCAACTAACCTTTTCTACCGGGGAATTTTTTTTTCTCTCGTGCGTACCCCTCGGAGTCGTGTTCGTAATTTCTTTTGCGGGCGCGCTCGTAAATGGCGGATAGCGGGTACGATTGCCTCGTTAGAATTTGATTGATGATAAGGGGAACAGAATAAATCTGTTACTGCATTCACCGAAAGAAAATGATCTGGAAAAAGAAATATTTTACATATTAAATCACACAGGAATGATTTGAGAACATGTTATTCCGCGGCTACTTTTTACCCCCAAGCTGCAATTCATAGGCCTGTAAACATTAGCGAACCTGTCGTTATTTCATTGGTTACCGCTCACTACGGAGTCAGTCCAACTACTGCACGACCACGTGGAGGTTTGCTATTGGCGCGCTGCACTGTGAAAATAATAATTTGTAAACCCTATATTATACCGGTGATATGAGTGTTGATAATGTACCGGTGATATGAGTGTCAAGAAAGTAGGCATAGAAAAATGGTTTCCCATACATTAATGGCAGCGTTCCCTTACATTTGTAGTAAACAATCAATTGTATACGGGTATTATCACACTGAAAGAATACTTTTGTATTGATTCTTCCCTGCAAAATTGTTTTGTAGTAGCTACAAAATAATTTAGTGGTGGCCACAAAATTTTAGTGGCAGCAGCAAAATATTTTTGTGATGGACCACAAAATAAATTTTGCAGGGTGAATAACCACAAAATATTTTGTAGTTGGCACAATATTTTTTTTTGTGCAGACTTGTATAATCTCGTGATCAACATTTGTTCTCTTTACTAGCTGAAGTATTGAAGACCGTCTTGTCTAGAATAAATTTAAAAAAATACTTATTCTAACTTCAGATGTTAACGCGGGGGGCCACGGTATAAGTCGAGGGGTCAGACCTCTCGCTTCCCACCTATAAATTGTTTCCAATACATTAATAATTAATAGTATCGTCCGTATACTTTTTTTTTTTAGAAAACAGTGGAACGAATTTATATTTTACAGGACTTGTATAGTAACAGTGCTCAACGTTTGCTGTCTTTAAAAGCTGAAAAGTGATACATTTCCCATACTGTGTACCAGTTAATAACTCCCATTATTACTTTGTAAGTTCTTTTTACAGCGTATGTTAATCACTATGGTGATTGGAAGAATGATCAGTTGTTTAATTCGAATTAAAATAAGGCTATAACACTATCACGAAAGATGTTGAAGTTGTTCATTCGACCAAAACCAATTTTAATTTTCTCATTGACTTGTTTATAGTGGGATGAAAACGTGGATAAGTAAAAGAGACGTAACATTTCATATTTTTTTATCTCTTATTCCAGAGACTTCGACAGATGTGCGCGATTTATAGCTAGCGAAGCTTGCGTGGAGCTAAGAGATCCTGTAGTAAAATAAGTGGTTTTGGCTATGCAACAAGCTGTTTACAGAACCTGTTCCCTTCCGACGTGGCAGTAAATTAAATCTCTGTCTCGATAAACACGGGAATCGCTTATCATTCGACATTTATGAGAACTGAGCCATTAAACCTTGGGAAAGTGTTATAAAATCAATACAACACGTGGCAACAATGTTCTCAACTGAAGCAGACTATTTCTGTAAAGTGTGTAAGCCCGATGTAGTCGTGAGTTACGTTTGAAGTGACAACGTATATCTAGCTTATGAAGAAAGAGTTAATTTGCTTACGCAGTATGGCGACCGTTAAATATGTATATCTCGACAGTGTTTGCGGCGACTTGTGGGTATTTACTGCTCGTTACATTGGCACACTGCGGTCATGTGCTCATTTGAACATCGCAGTAAACAACACTAGCTTCGACCAACCGAAATAAGCTTCACCGTAAGGGATCAATGCCATAATGGTGTTCCTACTCCATTTCCTACACAGAGAACCTAAGTGTACATGTGTAAAGTACATAATGTATCTTGAATGTGTTCTGGTCATACGCTAAATAAATTAATAACGGGAAGAGTCGCATATTCATTCTAACGGTTTGTGTACGATTGTCCATGCTTGCGTTTACAGTTTATCTTCTTAAATCGAGCAGCCGCAACTATCATGATAAACGACCGTCACAAATGTTGTAACATACAGTGACAATTAATAAGATGTATCATACATTATTAATAATTAGTGGGCGCTAGCATTTTTTATGTTTGAGGCACGGAAACGGGGAAGGCGAATAGTCGAACATAACACGTGCGTCAAACACCTCATCGCCTCTAGGCGCGAAAGACTAGTAGCGTGCAGTGTTTTCGTAGAAAGTATTTTTCTACGAGACTTCAAGCGATGACTCTGTTACTTTATTTGTGGAAAGTACGTGGTAAAATCCAATGCAGGTTTCTATGACTTTGTTTTATGGCTATGGTTAGGGACCACTGATTTTCGCGAAAAGAATTTTGCCCCACTTTGTTTCAATGCCTTATGTGCACGTCTGCAATTCTGTTTTACTGTTATTGGCAGCGTGTTTATGTGAAGAGCCGTATATCATTTGACTGAGCCAATTAAAATAACGTTCCTGCAGCACCACACGTCTGTGGTATGTCAGTAGATTCCCAAGGCTGGAGAGAGTTAAAATGTCCAATCACTGACTACGAAGCAGAACTACAGATGTGCACGCGAGGCAACGAAACAAAGTGAGGCAAAATTCTTTTCGCGAAAAACAGGGGTCCCTAGCTATGGTTGATATTTTCTCAGCTAAAGCAACGCGAAGTCATTTTTAGCTCTTTTGAGGAGCAACCGACATGCACAACTTTTCTGTCAGTAATAAGGGTAAACTCTACGCCATATCATTCACTTTGTAATGGTTGTGATAAACCATAGACGTCTTTAGTAGAAGGCCGCGGCCACAGACGACTAAGCAGGCAGGAAGGGTCACTTTAACACTTGTTCTGTCTCGCCAACTGCAACGGCTTCCCCTGATTCGCCGGTGTGTAGGGCAGAATAACGAATCAGGTACAGCCATTGCCTTTGGAGAGCTAAAAGACATGTTAAAATGACCCTTCCTGGCAGGGTTGCCAGATCTAAGGCCGCGGCCTTCTACTAAAGATGGCTATGGATAAACTCACTCCAATAAGATGCATACGGTTAGTCGTGCTAGTAGTTATAAAACGTAGTAAATCCAGAGGCGGTCGTCGTTAATGTTGCTCCCTATACAGGCTGCATTTGTGTATACGTGAGGCACAAAATCAACGGAGTACTAACGGCGTGACTAACCATCGTATGTAAGCAGCATCACCTCTGAACACAAGCGATTTAATTGGCGTGCAGTTCTCTAGTGATATTAACTATCGTATGGGACTTCAATCGATAACCATATAATTTAATTTGCATTGTAAAATACTCCGCAATTAATGTGGGAAGCCTTTTCGTCCATACACAGTATAAGACAACAATCTTCAGCTTGTTAACAGAGCAAAGGTTTCGAATTATACATAAACAAATAAGTAAACATCAGTGTATATAGCCTATATATTTATTTCGTAAAAATGTATAGAAACACTACCATGTAGCAGTCTACGCTTAAACAATTTTACCATAACTACTTTCTCATCACTCATATACATCCGCGTGGCAAATTTACAAACACTGTTAGTGTATGGTAAGTAGGACTGCAAGTCCGATGCATGTTTCGACAGTCTGATAGAGCCGTTTTAAGGGCTTGTTACCAAGTTTTGCAGTGATTTCGAAAATATTTATTTTATTGCTACCTAATACTAATATCAAAATTTTGCTCCACCGTTTTGACATTTCTATGTTATAATTTGTAGCTGAATTTTTTTATAGAAATGTACTGAACGGTTTTTCAGATTTCGTCACCCAAAGCATCACGTTTTTTTTTGTCGTGAAAATAATCAAAAATGCAGCAATTTTTTTTGCTGACAAATGGTAAATTATTTTAAAAAAAAACGCATCCACAGTATTGTGCATCGTGTGACTGCACATTGACTCAAATTTTTTCAAAGCTTCTGGTTACAAAATATTAGAGTTATTGTCACCAGTCTGAAAAAAAAAACTCAGGAACAAGACGTTTTTAGACATTTTGAGGAACCGAAAAATCATGTTCCTAAGGCGTGCTGAAGACTTAAAAGCAACACAATTTGTAGTATGTTCTCTTTTCATAGGTATATTAGGGCCTAAGTACTGTACGTTTAAGTTTCGTAAAAAAAAAAAAAAGAAGGATCGTATCTCGCTGTAACACCTTTCAAATACAGGTTAATGCCTAAGTGCGCCGCCTGGCTGGAGCTGTTTAGCAGGTTCAAAAGCGAAGGAGGTATAAGGGCGACACTGACGCGCGCGACTAGAGCTTCACTGGAAAAGGACACACAGATTTCGGCGTTTCGCTGGCACTATGGTTGTATAATAAATTACGGTGTCATTTTATCGTTTGAAAATATGCAGTAAAGCCCACTCTATTAACTTGGGAAGTTTCAAATCAACTCGGGCATCAGATTCGAAAATAGAGCTGACGGAAATAAGAAAAAGGTACTTATTGTACTTCAATTGAGTGAAAAGACAGTGTTTTATATGCAGTGTCGGATCTAGAAAGGGGAAGAAGGGGGCAAGAGGGGGCATGTACCCGGATGGCATATCAAAGGGGTAGCAGGCTGGTTCCACCTTGTTTGAGAAAGTTAGGACAGAAAAATAATATCCTCTCCTTGAAGAATCTAATTCAGTTAATAATGAAAGTGTAATTAATTGTTTGCTGAAATAAAAATCATTGCAACGTATAACTAGTGTGTTGTGGTGTGGTATTTACTTATAATGTTTATGTGTATGACAACACCTGCAAATTAAATAGCAATGATGAGTTTAGTTTCATGATATAATCTGGGAGTACACATTTTTCGCATAGTAAAAATTCAACTTCTAAATTACTAAAACTAAATTAATATTACAGCAGTAGTAACTATTTTTCTGCCCAATATTTTACTTGTCTTACAGAGAAATTCGGAAAACAAATTAGGATTTGGGGGGGGGGTGCATATACCAGTTTTGCATCCCCCCCTTACAATATGTTCTATATCCAGTAGTGCTAAATGCGACTTATGTTTTAAAAGCATTCAACATGCCCTAGTTTGATCTGCGTTTGATATTCCTATAACAGTACAATGCGGATCAGTAGTTTTGCAAAAACCAAATTCGACCACAGAGAAACGAGGTTCAACAATCAGGAAAGGCGGGTCTCGTAAATAACGCGGTTACCTGGCCACAGCGAGATGGCTCCTCGCCACTTGGCACAGATCGTGCCAGGGCCTCCACAAGGGCAGTTTGTCTGGTCGCACACCGAGTGTTCCTGAAGTGGGAGGGCGCGAGTTCTCGTCCAGCGAGAAACTAAAAATAATGACACCAGGGCGGACTTTCCGAGAAGACTCCGCTTAGCTGCTACACACACCCTAAAGGCGGATTCTCAACCACACTTAACGCTCAGTTTCAGTCGCCATATTGAATTTGATTGTATTTCTCTTTTCTGGAATTCTAAGAAGAAAAATGTTACGTTTGCGATTATACCTCAAATTCTATATTTACATTTCGCTACAGTACAGACCTTGCGATTTAGCTGTTCACGTATAGCCTAATTACGCCGCAATCTGTGTGGCAAATATTTTCGTATTCATAATTTCCCCGGTAAATTGTGAACTAACTATACATTAGGCCTACCTCTATTTCCGTGCTTGTATTGTTGCTCAAGGTAAATAGAATTTGCTGTATAATCACAGATTTAACATTTTTCTTCTCAGAATTAAAAAAAAAAAGAGATACTTAATAATAAAATTCAATATGGTGACTGAAACTGAGCCTTAACGTACGTACGAACACACGCACGTATGTTATGTATTAGAGATTGGATTCATAATAACGTTTAATGTAGACATGCGCGGAAATAGTTTATGTCATAACAAAATGCCGGTAATAGATTACCTTACTTTATTTTTTTCTAAGCGAACGAAATAATTTATGACCACAAGACAAATTATTTCTTAACATAAATTAATATTTAATTGAGTCTTACGTTTGCACATGCTGCGTTCACAACCACCACTTAGCATACGTACGAAGTATAAAATTGATCAACTCTATTACGTACGTACGCACGTGGTGGTTGTGAATCCAGTTTAACGTTTATGAACGAATACGAAAAATTTCTGATAGTACTTTCAGAATTGTTTTGCCTTTGTAGACCAGAAGTTAATGCAGTTCATAAGTAACCCTATTCACTGATGGATTAACACGAACATTTAGACAAAGAAAATAAAATATAGCCTATATGCTGTTCTCACAATGCAATAAATACGAGTTCATAAAAATATCATTTCACCGCCTGAGAAGAGAAGGATCCGGCAAGGTTATTCTTGCTTTACAGATGTTTACGACGTAATATCTGCCACGACAAGATATAAGCGAATCATTACTTTATTATTTCTATCTTTCTACCTTCATCCTATATAACTACATTTTTGAGGACTTTACCGTTATGTTATGCTCATTGCTGGCACAATAATTTATTTCGTTGTGGTAGGGTAAAATATTTACACATAAAGAATAAGCTTATCTGCATGTAAGTGTATAACAATATAAGTTAAGAATTTTCGCTTCATGTTAAACTAAACAAGATATAAACATATTTTTTCATTATTTCAAGGTTGACTGTAACAAACAGTTTTACAAAAGTTACCATTTTTATCCTGAATGGTTAAGCGAATTTTTACAGTAAGGATAGGTGAAGTCAGTATGATCAGGCATAAATTTACCCATTAATCTATGACGTATTTTAACCCAAGCATTTCTTGGGCACGTATTGCTACAGGGACAAATTACGTGAGACGCTAAACTATTTTTTTTTGTGCTACAAACGTACACACTTTGTACAATGCAGTTTCTGTGAGCACTAGACAATAGTTTAAGAGTCGGTGTCACTAAGCATGCTGAATTTTTCTTAATGTCTTCCTGATTCCAAATTTTGCCAGATTTATTTGAAAATATTTTAATTGGAAGCTACTTACATTACCTTTGATTGCGCGCATTGTATTGGAAAAATCAAAAGCGTATGTATGAAATAATCAAGCTAATTCTAATTCTAAGACAATATTTATCTTTCGCAATGTAATAAATACTAACTAACTCCTAATAGGCCTACAAATGTAGTCCAATAATGCGCACATAATCGTAAAATATAATGTGTCACGCCACGTAACCCAAAACTACTCCACACAGGGACTCGAACCCAGATTGCCTTGGTGGAAAGCGAATGCTTTAACCCCTGTACAAACCGCGGTCCTACTAAAATGCTGATGTACCAACTAAAAAAGCTTGCTCATTCATCCTATAACAAAATGATACTAGCTGAGTAACATATCTAACAACTTTAAATATAGCCACGACAAGACTGAGTCGGCATAAAAAAAAGAATGTACCAACATGCATGCTGTTTTCTGTCTACTTCTTTATTCCTGAAAGATGTTCGAAGCCATGATTGTATACGAATCCATCAGAGTAGCACCACATTACGTAATCATTCACTTAGCTCAGTTGTTCGTCGCAACAGCGCATGAACTTGGCGCCACAAATCACGACGAACTTAGAGAATAATTTGAAATGTGATATTTTGTTCAGTTATTAGACTAACCTTCCATTAAATAGCGTTTATATATTTCATATGTCAGGTGATTCAATTATGGTTTCCATATTGTTTCCATAGTTGCGGTTGCAGACAGTCCACTGCTAACAGTGCTTGCGGTTGGAATGTCAAATTGGTAACTTAAGAAACAAACCTTTTCTTCCAAAACAAAAACTCATGCTAAAACTTTGAGTGATATGTCTTGGTTCGCGAGTGATTCTAAGTCAAAATGAATTCTGTAGCTCCATTACATTAATCGGGTATAGTTCACCACACGATGATTAGAATAACTGTTCTCATTCTATGAGCTGGGTTCATTAATTCTGAGTAAAATTTTCATACAATAGACAATTACTATAACAATGCATAGGCTACACAAAAAAAAAACATGCTACTGTCAAATATATTTTGATCCCAAATCCGTGATCATAAAACTCCTGCAACAAAAAATTCTAGGAAACTTGGTTGCTAATTTTATTTCAACCCTAGAGGGTCTACCGGTTAACACTAAGGAGGCGATACATATTTATAATCCTCTGTTTACATTTGAAAAAATGCAAATGTAGCCTATTTGTACAGTCAAACACAATATTATCTTTATATGCCAAGATACAGAAAAAAATTTGCTGACTTATTTGTACTGCTGACGAAAAGGATATTCGCAACTGTTTTCCTAAAAAAACTGCTAGCCTATGTGATAATATTTGCCAAAAAAATTCCACAACCAAGCAATTTTTTTAAATACAAAAATGTTCTGTAATGTGTTTTCATATACTACAAGCCGAAGTACTTGACACGTAGTTTCAATTTAAATTATTCCATTTTATTATGTTTATTCGTTTTCGCGGTACGCATGAAGTAAAAACAATCAAATTTTGACTTTCAAATGCCACTACGGGAAACAGGATGATCTAACTTTTTCAAAAGAAGAAATTTTACTCCCAAGTACCGTCTAAAATGAGTACAATCTCATATAAATACAAAATTACGAATTTTCCCCACTTGAACAGCCTTAATATCACCTTCCCCGACCAATGACTTAGTCGCACCTCTAATTGAACAATCCCATACAGCTCTTAATTAAGTCACAAAATACATCATCACTGCAATAGTAAGCTCTAATACGCCTTAATTTAAAAACCGGCTACATTCAGTCGATAATTTCAACATGGAAAGTATGTAAAATTAAATATAGGGTAAACCAACCCTACTTCGTGATACTAAGACTTCGGACTTCAGTAACAGAAACATGTTTAACATTTTAATTGTGATATTATATTTGATACAGTGGTCACTTATTTTCGAAACTGTACATGCCTGCTCTCTGTTGGCGACCTAGTGAACTCGGTGTACAGAGCCTTCCCAATGTTGTGAAGCCCTCAACGTGGTTTACCACGATATTATGTTATACCACGATATATGGTCAGTTTACCCTATATAACCCTAAAACATTGTTGTATTGTTTCGCTGACCGGAAGAAAAACACTAACCGAAACCTCAGATGTAGCCTACTTGCTTGACGATGGAAAGCACAGAGAGAGAGACAGAGAGGCGTCCTACCTTGTCGCCGCCATGCTGCAGGTAGCCGGACGCCCTGTCCTACTCGGCCTGCTGCTGTTGCGCCGCCGCCGCTGCCGCCGCCGCCGCCGCCGCCTTCTGCGCCTGCGCCTGCTTCTCCTGCTCGTTCAGCTCCTTTATCGCCTGGATCTCCTTCTTGAGCTTCATGCGGCGGTTCTGGAACCAGATCTTGATCTGGCGCTCCGTCAGGCAGAGCGCGTGCGCCATCTCGATGCGCCGCCGCCGCGTCAGGTAGTGATTCGTGTGGAACTCCTTCTCCAGCTCCAGCGTCTGGTACCGGGTGTACGTCTGGCGGCCTCTTCGCCGCAGGCCGTTGGCGCCTGCAACACAAGAAGAAAGACGGCCAAGTCAAGACGGCGCCACTCCAGGGTCCATTCTCAACTAAATAGGAGCACTCACAACAAATGGAAGATAGTCACCACATATTTTACATGTGATCAGGGAAAATATAGTACAATATTTAAGCACTTTCATATTTAGCCAGAAAGATAATGACGTAAAACAGTAAATTACGTCCAAGTATGAAATAAACGTCCAAAATTAGTTTATTATACGAAATCAGAATCTTGCGGCTGGTAGGAAAATACGGACCATTTAACGCGATAGCAGGAACATTTACGTGACTACCAAAACACAAAATCAAGCAATTTCCTTTAATTATCTCACTTTCTTCCATGTTTGTCAAAAACAGATATTATGAATATACATGAAAGATATTTATGAGTAATTCTCATAAACACAACACATATTTCAATTAGTAGTGCCATTACAAAAATCTTTGGAAATGATACCTTGCTAACTGTTATTAGCGTAAAAGGGGAATATTGGAAGTACATTTTCTGCAGACATTTACGACCAACGTGTTTTGTTGAAAATCTCCTGTTTACCCAGACAGTTCGTTTCTGCGCGATCCCGTACTAACTTCGTACCATCTCTCACTAGCACTGAAAATCTCGCATATTAAAATCTTACTAAAGTATTTGCACTTCTCCACTGTACTAAAATTCGCACTTAAATATGGACATTTTTCTTTTGTTAACCATTGCAATAGAATCACAAAGTTTGCTCTTAAGTCAACACAGACAGTAACATTAAATTTCACTTAAAGCTATCAATTAATTTTCATGGAACGTTCTAATTTTATTTCAATGTTATTTGCTTACTCATTTTTCTCGTTAATATATTTTGTAAACAGTATCAATCGTAACCATGTATACGTTTTAGGGGGGAAAATTCGTATTACGTATACGTACATGAATTTCTTTGGTGTCTGTTGGAAAGCTTCTGTGATGCGTCTTATAGTTACTGTATTTTTCAATACATTGTGTTATATATTATAACAAAGAAAACATAATTTGGTTTTCGTTAGAGAGTCTTTGGAAATCCAGTTTCCAAAATAATTATTTGTAAAACTGCAAATATTTTTTCCTTGTTAAATTTCACGCATTACAAAGAAAAAGGTTGTATAGTTTACACAGTAGATACATTTGACAACCGCTTTCCATTACAAATGTTGGTGTAAAATTTGTGATTTTATTTGCCGTGAATTGTACATTGATGTTATGAAATAAAACAATTGAAGCCGACATAAAAGCAGCAGATTTCTAGAGTATTCATTTTCACTAATTAAAGTTAAGTGTATTTCGATTCAGTCTTTATTTACTCCGTAGTCTTTCGGAATGCTGAATCGATACAGTGTTATTTTCTATCTGTAAGTGTTTGGTACACGTAAGTTAGCAAAAGTTGGAATTTCGTAAAGGTTTTGCGTAAGATTTTGCTTGAGAATAACTTAAATGTGATAAAATAGTTTCAACCCGTAATTGATGAGTTTACGTAGTGTGGAATAACCTCTTAATAACTAAACTATCTAACCCAAAAATTATCGTTCTATTTCAATAAACTGTGCAGTGTCTAAAGCGGAGTGAAGTAGGCTGGCAGTAATCTTCTGAAAGTAAGCTTTCTATCCGCGCGTTGAAGTCTCTACATCCCGCCACTGCACAAGTAGCCGTGCATTACTATTCCCTCTTTCTCTCTTCCTCCCTCCAAGTCTTGGTTCCTCGCCCCATCTTTTCTTTTTTCTACCTCTCTACCACCCCCTTCCCCTTACATCTCTTCAGAACTATCCGCTCCAGCATCCTGAATTATGGACCCGCCGCAGTCATGCATCAAACCGTATTTGTCACTACTCCACAAAGAACGAGATAAAATACCTACATGCATTTTGGAAACTCAGGGAAACGTCAGGGTACAGTCGGCTGCAAGAAATGCCGCACCGGCTCACAATTTGTAGTGTAACGCAACTGGTGAGCCTACCAGGTGATTCGGTGACACCTTGCGACTACGTGTGTACTATTTTAGTGTCGCGTAGTACATCGGTTTGCACGTCTGAGCGTGAGAACATAACTTGTTTTGCCACATGTTGAAATTTACTGCTTGATCATTTACTTGTCAGCATCAAAAGATGACTTATCAGTAAAACTAGTTCCTTGGCCATGTTTTCCCGTTCAATTTATGGACGTGTAAATAAAATAAATATACTACCACAGTATAACATCTGAAGAGTGGAGAATTTATGAGCTGAATATTTAAACTGAAAATTGTTAGATCTCTTGTATTTGCATTCTGCTTGCAGACTTGAACATAAATACTAAGTTATATCTTTAAAAATACTTCTCGTTAGCACCCATGCGCTCGTCTGCGTTAATCTACAGAGGGAAAACTTCAAACAAATTTTACATATCATAGATTGCTCGGTAGCTCAGCCAACTACAGTACTTTATGAAGTGTTTTGCGAAAGCCTACCTACAAACAAAAAATGTGTTTTCCTACAATTCTTTGGTAGCAACTTTATGTAAAATGTTATTAATGACAGTATTATTATATTTGAATATGGGCCTGCAGCATTTTTAAAATTTTAAGTAATTAATATCTATCTCCAAATTTTAAAATATAGAAAAATGTCTACTATACTTGCATTACCAACTATATTATCAAACTAATATGTCCATTGGGGGTATAAAAACATATATTTTCTTGGAGTATTTGTTCAACTTAAAATATTTTCGAGTAAACATATTCAAAATAAATATTATTCTAAAATAAAAATTTCCCTGTGTAAACAAGAGAGTTTGTATATAGCCTACGTTTAACATTAAAACGAAGTAAGGCATAAGTTAAATTTAGAAAAACACATTCGCTGTGTTTACAATTACATAAGATCTCTAAATGTAGCACAATAAAAAAAATAACAATAATAAATTAACACACCGGAAACATTATAACGCTTCTGACATTTTCAGATTAACGACTTTTGGCTGAACGTATGTTATAACAGAGATATAAAGGAGATTCTACAAATGGCTCTGTATCTATAACTCAATATATTCACGCCGAATGTTCTATTTACTCTGTGTGGCAAGGACAGCCTTAAGTGAACATGAATGAGGCCCAAATAGTAAAAAAGGCCTACAAGTCGTAATCAATCGTATTGCATGATCGCGCACTTAAGACAATTTTCGTCAGTTTAATGGTCATTTATGGCTACTGTAATTCCAGCGCTTAAAAGAAGCTTGGAGTACAGAATTCAAGGTGTGTTTTTGTGGACATGGACCAGGGAGCTAATCGTAATGATAGGTATATAAGACACGTGAGGCATGCGCCCGACGGGACTTGAAAGTGAATCGTTTAATGAGAGGTTTGTCAGTTGGGCATGGTGGATGGGGTCGGAGGAAGGTAGAACCAGTGGTTACTCCCTGACTGTCTCGAGTTATTAATAACAGCGGCCGAAGAATGCGTATAATGTCGTGTACGCTTCCTTTCATATTTCCTTTTTGTTAATCCGCTCTCCGCTGCGAGCATGGTGTTTATTGTCAGGCGCGAGAGAGACGCCATCTGGACATTGGAGCGACGAAGCTCTCTTCAAGCGTCCGGGTCATTTCACGCGATCAAATATTTATATAATTCAATTCCTTGCATTCAATTTATTGAATAGTTCAACAATTCAAGGCATTTTATTCAATAAACATAGAAGGTACTACTTGAAAAGTTATCACACAATTTATACACAAATGATAAGCAAACTAAATAATGTACTTATTTTACAATTATGTACTACAGTATATAATCCTACACTACACAAAAATATTTGATTTAGCCAATACAAAATGTATTATTATATTAGTATATATTAATTACAATAAATAATGGTCGAATTTATTTTTAATATAGCTGACTTTGCATACAGAATAGAATAAATAATAACATTAGAAAACCTTTTCTTTGTTCTTAAATATTTCGATTAAAAAAATATATCAGGCATGTTCGAAACGAAAATCTTTGACGTAATGCATCACATTCAATTGATTGTAAGACAAAATGACGTCAGCATGGCGTCACATGCATTCAATAACTTTAAAAACAAATTGAAACAAAATTTTATTGTGTGAAAAGGCCTTAAGACGTCAACGGCATCTGAATGCCGTTTATTTCCACGTCACTCAAATTGCGCACGTTTTTCATCTCAAGCGCAAAAAGGAAAGGAAAAATAAATTAACGAAGAGAAACAACGAAAAAGATTGGACAAACACGAGGAGAAAAAACTACTCGGGATCTTGTTCAACGTTAGAAACACTATCTCGAACTATATTCCTTTCTCGGTATCGGGAAACGCTAGGCGAAGGATGAGGGCTAGAAAGGAAAAGCGGCGACTAAAGGTGTAGAGGTAAGAAACCTGGGAGAAGAGTAAGAGGGGAAAGTAGGAGGGGGGAAGGACGAAAGTCGACTGTGTTCGCGGCGAAGTCTTGTAAGACTTGTTCGGAGTATCTTCTTACCGGCAAGGTTTGAGAAGGCCATTACGACAAGCGCCTCCCCATTGGTTGGCGGCCTGCATTCTCCCCCGTCGTTTCTCGGGACGCCGGGTCGGACCAAGGACGGCAACTGGTCATGCCAGTCTGTACACTAACGCCCAAAACTTGATTAACTGCTTCGGGTCGACGGCGTCCGAGTCTTCGTTATACCGGCCATCGACTCACCAGTCTCTGAAGTTGCCTACGTATCGTGCTCTGGCTCTGATATCATGTTTATATTCCTTTTCGGGCTATAGTTATTAATTTTTAATTCAAATCGAAGTTGGTTCCGTAAATCTACGTTTACTACGTGAAAACACCTATTTTCTACTATATGCAGCATAATGTCCTCCCAGACAAAAAAATATAACGTTGACGAACAATATTACTTACAAAATTTCACTCTCTAAAAAATAAAGGGTTTTAATGCAAGACTGTGATTTAAAAACTGTTTTAATAGTGACATTACGATATCTGCTTATTTTTAAGGAGAAAAATACTAATATAGGCCATTCACGATAAAGTGAGCACAGTATAAAGTTTTCTTTCAGCCGTTATGAAGTCATCTTTACAATTTTTAAAATGAAAACTTCCATGTAACTAACAACCAGTATAAACATTTCAACACACTCAAAAGTTAACATATATTGGCGCAATATAACATATTTTAATTAATTACAAGTTCTGCTGAGTGCTTAGTTTATAGTGAACAGCCTATAATGATTCTTCTGTATGTTACAGAACGCTAAACAGTAAAATTGCTAAAAAATTTCCTTATTAGAAATCTTCACACAGCCGAAGTCAGAAAAGTTACAATTTTATGATCCAACCCTGCAAATTACGTAGAAACATTTTTTTCTGTGCTTTAAAGTTAAGAAAGTCAACTTCCATTTAATTGTAAATATATTTTTAAAAAAAATTGTTGCGTGAAAGTTAATATTGCTGAAGATTTTATGGAACGATATGTACACTATATGGTCTAGTTAAATATAAAATACAAAGGGAATGGAAAATTTTGCAATTTCAATGACCTGCAAGTAAGAAAGACACTGTACTAAAAATACTCAATCCCCGTCTATTCGTTCATTGTCTGCTGTTCTTGTGAAAAACAGCTAATGGACAAATGGTTGGGGCTTGAGCACACACAGGAAATGTCACTGAACTCGCAATTTTTTTTCCTTTTCCCTGCAAATAACACACGGAGTTTCACTCGGTACAAAATTGATGCCTAATTAAAAAAAAACATATACTAATAGTCTGAGGCCTTAGGCTATCACATACGGTATCATTTCTGACAGTACTTGGAACTATAGCAGCGAGAATGATGTAAGTAACAGAAGCAGCACTAATGAGATCCCCTAGTCCTATCTGAGGAATGCAAGTTATTATACAAGGCTTTCACTAGATAAAAAGCAAGGAACATTAAAATGCTATTACAAACCACTACACAACATTCCATGCCAGCAGAAGCCGACACTGTCGCGTCTACTAGCCGGCTACCGGAACTTGCCGCCGAAGATAACGCGTTGGAATGGCGCTTGTACAATCTTGCCCCACGCTCGTGTAAGCTCGGATCATAAACAATCGAACTGGTTGCAGGAGCCGATGGCGGAAGGAGTACCAGAGGCGCTTACACACCTGTTGAAAACCAGAATGAACCGGCGGACGCCCTTCACTAAACGGCAATTACTTTCTCTCCGGTGCAGTTTACGAGCTCACAAAGACCACGTGGTAGAATAAACAATCCCCCCTCCCCCTTAAACTTGCACCTTCTCCGCTCCCTCCATTACTCCGCCCCGCCCAATCTACGATCAGATTGAGTCATTCACAAAAGAGGCATTCTTCCCTCGCCGCCGGAATTCAAATTAATCTCGGATTGGGTGAGTTACTTTTATATTCGTCCGTGCGCCTATAATTTGGCCCGACACCTCGCCCGCCCAAGCACAATAACTCTGTCGTTAACGACTGGCTTCGTTCGTGGTCTCCTCCCATCTCCACCTCCCCTCGCCCATCTTACAGCCAAGCCGCGTGCCTTTTTTCCTCGGAGGAGCATCGTCTGCAACGCCGTTAGTCTCGGGAGCGGGCAAGACGATTTCGCGGGGCGCAAACCTGCTCCCGACGAAGCCACGTACAATAAACTTCGGGCCGTTGACTACAGGGCTGCGTCGGGCCAACTCCTCCATTTGACGTGAATTGATTTTTATGGACACTCTCTCTTCCTAGCCTCTCTCACTCTCTCTACCCCCCTTCCCCTTCCTAATTTTCCCTTCCCCACTCTGCCCGTCTCTCCGTCGGGCATGCGCAAGCTATCTCCGGCGAAACAGGAGGCGTGCTGTAAATAAGCCGCGGGACGTAAACTTGGTTTAGGAGGTCGTATAGTCGAATTACACGTCAATTAGCGAAACCGGCGTCCCGTCCGACAAATAAAGCAAGTGTTAACTCTGAATTAAAGCGGCGGCGGGCTCTCGGGCGGTTGGGGTAGGTCAGGTTCGTTTATGGGGGACAAGGTTAAGATTGAATTAGTCTTCGAAGCGGAAACAAGAGGCGGCGGACGTAGTGAGCAGGTTCTCTCAAGAGCTGACTGTGCTTCAGGACGCGTATCCTGAAGAGTGTCTGGCAAAATGTCGTGAAGAAGGCTTTTTAAATGTAAACGGCAATGGGAGTTAACAATAAAAATGTATTGGATAGTCGACATACGCCATTGTTCATATTTTGTCGACCAAGCGTGTTCAATGACATAGTAAATAAAAAAACAAAAAACAGAAAACCACAGAAAAAGCAATCCCAGAGGAATTCGGTCAGTTTTTTTTATATTTAACAGCAACAATTCTAAGGATAGAATTCAGTCAGATTTCGACACCAAAGACGGACATAAAGAAAACTCGATTTCCAATATGAAAAAAGATGGAACTAGACAAAAAAAACAACAGTGGATAGCAAACAAATGACAGAAGGCAACACAAGTTCCACCCAACGAAAACATGACAGACCGAATTCCTGTGGGATTACTTTCTTCTGTTTTTTTTTTTTTTTATTATTTGTCATTCGACAAAAGTATGGTCAAAAAACATTCGAAACGGCATCCACAAACCAATACATTCTTACTGAAGTAAGCTTAGCTCAGTTCTAATTGCAGTATAATTAATCAAGAATGTATGCTACACTCTACAGTGAATTTTAATTCACTTCTCATAACCTCGAAGTAAAATGAAAGAGCACGTGTCAATAGTTCTGAAGGCACCTTATTTAAATGTGATGAACAAGATTCAGTTGTAATTTTTAGTTCTAAAATGAACCCGAACTGTCAGTTACAGCGTATATGTACTACAATATATTTTGTCCTGCATTCTTACAGGCGTTATAAAATGTTAACAGTGAGTAATCATAGATCTGTTAAAATTTACTGGTGTTATATCACAGTAAATATTTCGGTAATTTTAACTTCACAGGACATGCTTGGAAATATATATCTGTATGTTCCCAAACATTTTTGAAAACTCACGAATTTTTTTTTTTTTTACATTTACAGCTCAGTTCTTGTACATGTTACAAGGATTATTTGAAGTGACACAAAAATAAATTTGGTAACCAGTTTCCAAGCATTAATTGGGAAAGTAGAAATACGAACTATTTTGTTAAACGTGACAGGTTTTTGAAGGTTATTTTGTTTCACATCGAGCAAACTAATCATAAAAATGTATTTCTCTTGTCTCCACAGGTAATTGTAAAATTTTAACCACTTTAATGATTGGTGACATTCTTACTGAAGTGTTTAGATTGATAAATGATTTGTAGGGCCACGATTTTGTCGCGAAAAGATTTTTGCCCCACTTTGTTTCAGTGTTTCTCGCGCACATCGGCACCTCTGCTTCGTGATTACTGGCAGCGTGTCATTGTTCAGACACGTTTCTCATTTGACTGCACCAATCAGAATAAGATTATTGTGACTCCTTACGTCTGTAATTTGCCAAGGCAAGTGGGAGTAAAATTATCCAATTACGGGCGATGTAGCAGACTTGTAGACGTGCACATGACGCATCGAAATCAAATGTTGCTAAAATCTTTTCACCATAAAATCGTGGCTCTAATGATTTGACATTAGTTAACAAGATTTTCTTGTAAATTACGAAATATTCTTACTGTGTTCTAAACAAAGTACACCTAAAACCCAATATAGAAATGATACATATATATTTACTGTTACAGTTTATATACCTTGTAAGGTGTAATACAAATGACAAAGTGAGAAGTACCGTTTTGAAATACAGACGAAATTGTTAGAGAATAGGATTTAAAGTAGCTGGAAATTTTTATCAAATACTTATTTCAAATGGAAATAAAGAGGCTGATATCACAATAACGATATACTATCTATTTTCTAACATAGCTCATAAATTATGTGCATGAAGACATAGACTTGTCCGATTTGTGAACTGCAATAATTTTCGCAAACAATACCAGTAAAATTTCTCAAATAAAAAAAACTCATTTAATTTGAGATCTTAAAGCTACATTTTGTCACACTAAAGTACAATACATATTGAAACCCTTTTAGTCAGCAAATCAAAGTTTTATTCTATAAGAATTAATATGATAGAGGATTGTGACGAAAATAAATAGCTGACCTCCGCAGCGTGATCAGTAGCGTGTCAGCCTACGGTGCGAGAGAACCTGGGTTCGAATCCCAGCACGTGCATGGATGATTGTGTCGTTTTCTTAGGTTTAAATAGTATGTAAGTTATCCCTAATTAAGCCCAATGGCATAAAACCCGGAGACATAAATATACCCATTAAATGAAAAATTAAGTGTAGAAAAGAAGTTTCTTTACCATTATTAACCTTGTTTTTGTTTTTACACTGAGAATAACATTGCACTCTAAAAATGTGTTAGTTATCGCTGTGATCATGTGGATGCGCAAAATTTACGAGAAATCATTTAGAAACACGTCAATTATTACGTAGACTAGATATTAAATAAGTTCTTGTAAATTTTGTTGAATTTATTTTTGTTATGTTTCAAAAAAGGTTTTCTGAAGTGTTTGTAAGCAGATATATAAGAAGCTGGTACGATGCATAGTGAAGCCATTGTCTATTTTCATTATTTATTTGTAACTGAGTTAGCTACAGACTATGTATATAAGAAAAATGACTACGAGCGTTCAACGATTCCAAACACTGATGAAATCTTTCTGGTCCATACACATTTTTTTCCCCTTCAGAAAATAAATTTTTTTAACGTAAATGTGTACTACTTGGTCGATGTTTAAAACATATAGTACCGTAGCAAGAGAAAACAATTGCGTTGCCCTTATAACGTTCAGAAGGATTTTTTATGGTAAAGTAAGTTGACCATAGCCTATTTTTAAAAAAATTGTGCTTTAAATATCTATTTAGTTTCGTACATAGAAAAAAAATAATATCGTCATCAAAGACATTTTAAAGAGAAAATGTAGTAACACAGACTTATGTTTTAAACTAGGAAAAAGTAGGCTTATGAGATCACATTCCTGTGTGTCTGTCTGTGTGTGTGAATGAGTGTGTGCCCATATGTGGTGTCTCTCCCCACCCAAAAAAAAAAAAAAACTTATGAACGAGTTGATCGATTTTCTTAAAATTTTGTACACATAAAATGCTTTGTTATTTGACTTGACGTATATATATTTAAGTTACGCCCTTGTTATATTTTCAAAATGGTGGCCATTTTAACATTTTTCGGTCTGTATTTTAGAATTTCACCAAACTTGGTACACATATACAACATACAAAGCTGATTTACGAATAGTGTATTTAGTTCATCGTGTGTTCATATTTACAAAATGGCGGCCATTATGGCATAAACCCATGCAAACAAAGTTCAAATCTTACATCATAAGTTCTAGTTACTTGGATTCTCAGTAACTGCAGTAAGAGTTTTAAATAATTAAATTTTTGTTTTGACACTACAGTGACTTTCATAGTAAATTGACCGGAGCTCGGGAGGATTTCCGACACCACAATTTAAACTCAGAAAGGTACAATTTACGCACTTGGCCGAAGTATAATTGATCACGCTCCTATAGGAAACGCGCCTGGTTTTGAATATTTATTAGGAAATGCGACCATATAAAACATACACGTCGAATTCCTATCAAAGCTTCGCCTTCTCCCACGGGAACGAGTTACAAAACAAGTTCCCCTTCCCCAGCCATGTGATTGGTTGTTAATTCCTCCCAGCGTGTACCCGAGCTCTCTGGCCTGGCTGATTATTTAAATATGACTGGACCGGCCAGGCAGCGCAAACGTGACTCCATGCATAATATTATTGATTATAGGGATACTCGTTTGTTTCAAGCTCAGGTGATGATAGGTGTATGAACATGTCGTAGCGTATCCCACATGTTCTTTTTCACAAGAAACCGCTTAACTTATTCACACTACGTTATTCTAAGGAAGACAATATCAAACACCTCAAACTACGCATGTGTTTTAAAAAATGCAAAACGCTTTTTACGTACATTACTTTTGGCCCCTTTAAAATACCCGAAATAAGTAAATTATATACTACGGCAATTCCAAGAATAAACGGATTCCTAAAACACAGAATTGGAAGCATTGCGTTGACGTTTAAGCAAACTACAAACTATTCACACATAAAATTGTAGGGTCACATTTTCGCGTCTCCAGAGGAATAAGTGAGTGAGAGATTTTGGTCAGCGCTCGACATCTAGGTCTTTGGCGATGGTGAGAGGTGACATGAGGTGAGTATGGAGAGACGCTGGAATGAGGGGGCGTGGAATGCAGGATATCTCCGAGAAAACCCACCGACTAACGGCATCGGCCGGCACGATTCCCACATGCGAAAATACAGGATCGATCTCGTCGGAAATTGACCCGGATCGCCTTGGCGAGAGGCGAATGGTCTGATCATTCGGCTACCGCGGCGCCCTCCAGAGAAATAACACTACGAAAACACTGTAAACCAGTCTAGTGCGCTGGGAACAGAGGCGATTCTTCTCTCGACTATCGTGCTGGCAGTCTTACTCTTATCGCTGCCCTGCCTATACGTGCCACAATACGCGGAAAATTACATCCAATGCACGGGCATTTTAAGTGGAGTCTATAGCAAGAGGTTTTCTGTAAAATAAATTTTTGTGCGTATAAGCATGTCCGCAAATAGGCCTAACTGTTCTGGGAACATAGCTTCTGTCTAAGAAAGGTAGAGAATTATTATCTATATACGCCATTTTTTTCTTTAGCCCTGTCATATGTCACTCACAGAATAAAATAGTGGAAAAAGATAAAACAACATTTTTAGGGCACTGGTACTCAGTTTCCTGAACGTAAAGGAGAAAAATACATCCTGGAATCTGTAGTTCAATACTGTGACTTATGACACATGCAATAATAACATTATGTTACAGATCTAATTTGCGTGCTATTTGACTACGACTGCGATCGGCCGCGGGTCTAAGGCAACCTCTCACACGTTTACCACTTGTCACATTGTCTCTATGCGCAAGGCACACAGTTGGTACCTGTCTTCCCATTGAGAACTTCGCCGCCTACCTGCGCGTTAGAACACCAGAAAAGAAATATAAAAGCGACCTTGAAGCGCGTATCAAGTGCCTTTTCACCTCAACGGGCCAAGAGCTGAAATAGAGTGCAAGGTTCCCGCCGAACACGTTTTTACTACGGGACATTAAGCGGCGACCATACAATTTTATTGTTGGAAAGTCTGTAGCAAAGTTCAGTGCACATCTATATATGAGGTTTACATACATCGGGTTTTTTTATCTATTATACATGTATGTTTCAAAGAGCTTGCGCTCGCATACAGCAACTGTATATACAAGAATACACTATGAGGGTTGGCGGGGGGAAAAAGGGGGGAGGGGAGAGTGCGTGTTTAAAAGATACAATTGACATGGGCCTTTCATGGTACTTAGCAAAGTAGCCTCAAGTCTTACAATCAGGTTAGAAGGTAATATAGAGTGTCATTATTCTTTAAACTCATTAACATCAAGCAAAGCCTACTATTTGCATTGGATGTAACATACATAGGCTGTATGCTGTATGCACCTATACATATACACTTTTTTCCTACAGATATATACTATCATATTTCTACTTAATTTTAGCTTCCACACAGACATTCTTAAATATACATACAATATGCATGTACATATACACACATATACATACAGCTGTAGGATATCCTAGTATATACTTCAATGAAATTTTAAAATGTTATGTAGAGTGATACATATAATACTTAAGCAAGGTACACACTCAAATTGATTTAAAGCTTTCTACGAATGATTCTAGTACATTGTAGTCCATTGTGTAGTACGGTAGTCTGAAAATGCCTTTTTTAGCTATATACGATGGTCTAGAAACAATGATTTTAATGAGCATAGTGTCTTCTTAACAATGAGATTCCGACCTCGTCTGAAGTGTACTTTCTTTTCGTTCGTTGGCATAATGGGTGCATGTGAAATAGCTCCAAAAAAACTGTTTACGAACACATTGCGACGCATTTGAAGCGTTGGTAGGTGGCACCCTTAAGGGTGTTCAAATGCGATAAAATCATAATTTTAGATTTCTACGAAATAGTGTTAGTTTTATATACGATACCTGTGAGTGCAGTTTCCTCTTACGAAACAATTTTAGCTCGCATAGTTTTTTTCATAACGGCGCGTCAAAGTCAAAATTTGCATATTCTGCTGCCATGCACATAGTGAAAAACAATTGACTTGCGTACGTGAGATAATTCACACTGACATAATATACTATGGGCTACGTAATTAAAAATTTGAAAAAATCCCGCGAACTGTTTAGGCATTTTAAAAAAATTGCTGAATTTGCAACTTTTTTCGGTACTTTTGTGATTTCTTTTTAAATTCAAAATATTACGTTGTGGGTTTTTAAATGTTTAATTGCATAGCTAATGGGACATATGTTCACAGTGAATTATTTTGTTTAAGTAGGTCAGTTGGTTTTCACTATTTGCATGACAGCGCAACAAGAAAATTTAGACTTTGACACACCGTTATGAGAAAACTATACGACAGCTAAAATTATTTCGTAAGAGTAAAATTAACTCACAAATATCGTCTACAAAACTTACAATATTTCATAAAAATCGTATTTGAACACCCTTAAGGAAGCCGCCTGGTGAAGGGTATGTTTGTGTGTGTGACGAAAATCGATGAGGCGCTACGAGCGACGTCGGCCGGCACATGTATTGTGATATCGCCTCTACGGCCAGAGTTGTAAACGTGCGCGCAGTGTTTCCGCTCTAACGTTTTTACTGTGGAACTTTAAGCGGTGACCTAATAATTTTCTTTAACGGGTCACTGTAGCAAAGGCCAATGTACGCACTTCTAGAACTCAATTTAGAACAAATCCGTTACATATACCTTGAGAAACTACCGCGTGAAAATGCCAATTTGATCCAAGTTTGAGGGCTTTAAAATAATGCTTCCAATGTGCGTGGTGTCTTAAAAGTCACATTCACAAGTAGTCTGAAGTGTGTTTTTTTTTCGTAGGTAAGCATTGTGAATGCATGTTTACTGGTCTCTGAGAAAAAAACGTAACTCCGAACACGCTGCACGCATTCCGAGCGCCAGCCAGGCGGCCGCCTTAACGCACGACTTCACTACCACGTGAAGACAGACGACAATCCAAGATTCCATACGCTGGGAGGACATGAAGGGGCAACATTGCCTATAGGAACGCGCATGGGCGAACCCCGCACAGAAGCATATGATTTACGTCCTTCCCCGTACATCAAAGCAGACGGAGTATTATGCGGAAGCAACTCGTAAAAAATTCCGTCCGAATTTCCTTCGGTGCTCCTCAGCAGTGTGAGAATGGATAGGAAGAGAAATTGCGCCACTTTTTTTCCCCTCCCCTTTTTGAACGTCCATCGCAAGCAAATGCTGCCTCGCAGGGTTCTCGCGAAGTGGAAAGGTTTCTGTGTTGAACCCCCTTCCACTTTTCCATTTTTTTTTCCTCCCATCCTTTTGCTGGTTGGAGAATCAGGTGATATATGCCCGTGTTTACGCAGTCGTCCCCGCGTCTGGCGAAATAATCCGGGCCTCCTCGGGCGATCGCAGTGTATCATGTTTACGGGTTGATAGGAGTTGGGCGGCAGTTGGCTAAGATGAGAAGAAGCAGTAAAGAGGAGGGGGGGCCTGGAGAGGAGGAGATAACGCGAGGGTCTTCCACAATCCACCCTCTAGGGTCCACGTCTCGTTTTGTCTATACCATCAGCCGCACAGCTTTCCTGTTTCCACTCCACAGAATCTTCAGCTTTCCTTTGGCCGCTGTTTATTTCCCTCAGAATATTTCTTGACCCCTCCTCTCCATCCACTTACCCTTTCTACTCCTACTTCTTATATTTTCCCCTTCTTATCGTGTTCTTGTTGACCAATCGGGGAAGAGGAAAAACTTCGTGCCGCGACTGAGATTTTGCTGCTTAAATCTGTCCTATTCCTATTGCGTTCATTCGCAATTACTTTCTCTGAATTACATTATCCCCTGTCTCTGTTTTATAGAGCGAAATATTTTCTAAAAAAATTTATCTTTAAGAGTCATACAATAATAGATCATTAATCGTTATATTAAATATCTGTTTGCAACAAAAGAAATACGTACCACGTACCGTAAACTGAGAGGATGAATCTCGCTTAGGAAACTTTGCGTCATTTAAATTTAAACTAGCGTTTTGTGTCATTTGAGGATAAAACGAGAGCGTTATATCAGTATAGGTACATTAAATTTAAAGTTTAAAAATATCTAGTTGCATTTGGCATGACGATTGTTTGATTCTCGGTTTGTCCTTTCTGATTTCGGTATCCATGAATCACTGTAGATAAATTACAAAATGGATTGTAACTCTTACTAGCGACCATTGTACACTCCTTCGGGTTTTGTATGAAGGAAACACTGGTACCCCTCCTAAAACAAACTCGCTGACAACGATAAGTGAAACTCTACCGAGCTTACTATATTCAGGCAAATATAGTACTTACTTTATCGAACGACATTAAAACAAACACCTCTTCCAGTGCACATGTGTATAGTATTTCTGGTTTACAGTACGTGAAAATTATTTATTACTGAGATATTATATTTTACTTAATAACCTATAAATATTAAACAATTCAGAACTAGTAAAGATACTGATAGTAATTAAATTACATAAATCCTTAAAAATGCATTACTGGGTTGCAAAACACGAACGTCCAGCAGATACCATATCTAGACATGATGGCATATCACGAAAATATTTTGTACCAACATACCCTTGAAAATGCAGAAGTAAAATGCAACACACATGATTGGACGATGTACGTCTGACCCAACGTAGCTGTCTGCAGACTAATAACAGGCAGCAAATATTACGATACCGGGAGTCTTATTGGCTCAGTCAAATAGGGCAACAGCTCCACGTACAAACGAAAGCCAGTAATCTACCAGTAAGCTGAACGTGAGTTGAATTCCAGCAAACAGTTAAGTTTTCCCGCGATATACCATCATTTCTAATCATAACTACACTCTAAAAATAGTTTGTAAATTTGCCACACGTGCGTATCGAAGCATTCAGAAAGTAGGTATGGTAGAATTGTTCCCACGACATCCATGGTAGCACTCCTACACTTTGATATAAAACAGTCAAATGCATACTAAAGTTACCAGACTTGTATTGCGACAACTGTAAAAGTTTGCATATTTACAAAGCGGAAGTGTAATGGTGACTGTCACATACTGTGTTTAGGTTTTGAACATTTTGAAAGTTTTTTTAACGGACAAATTTAGCGTTATTATTTCTCGATAGGCTAGAATTGACTGACCTATACACACCCGGGAACATTCCGCGACATCATTGGTTCCGTGCCTTCGTATCTCTGCATGCCCGCCTTACAAGACAGTGGGCATTTTACACTAGACCTTATATTTAGAGATGATGGTTTATCGCGGGAAAACTTGACTATTTGCTAGACTTCAACGTACGTTCAGCTTATCAAAAGATTACTGGCTTTTCCTTGTACGCGAAGCTACTGCCCTATTTGACTAAGCCAATAAGAATACCGCTATTTTAATATTTGATGCACGTTATTGGTCTATAGACAGCTACGTTGTGTCAGTGTTTTCAAG
>PNEQ01076519.1:29050-49787 GCA_003012365.1 Medauroidea extradentata | reverse complement strand
TTATATAAGTGGTTGAAAAACTCTTTCAGGCGTACCACACAAATTGTGGTCAGCAGAAGTCAGCTGAACACACGCTAACATGGTGTCCAGTTTGCTGTTAGAAAATAACGCCAAATTTGCAGGTTAGAATTTATAACCAAGTAACAAAACATCAGCAGGTAAAATTAGGAGCACACCATTTTAATTTGTGAGGGGAAACAAATCTTCGCGCTAGAAAACAACCGAGTTCGATGAATTGAATATGGCGCGATTCCAGAATTAAACTAACAAGGGCAAATTTTCTCACTATTCTCCCTTTTGTGTCGTCCTCGCTTCGGACCCAGACAAGCCGTTTTAACAGCCATCCAATTACGAATTTCATCAAAACCTGCTACGTGACCTCCCGTGTTTTTCTGCTTCCTCCCCCTCGTCCCCGCCTCTTCTTTCATCAAACCATCCCTTCGTTCTTCGGGTTGTCCCACCAACAACCTCGTTGCAGGCTTCTATTCTTCTTTCTGCTCGATCGAACTTTTTTTGTCCATGTGTCCCGTCCCAAACTTTGATTACTTTGCCGACTTGTTCCTCTCTATGTCTCCTCCTCTAAAACTTCTTTTCCGTCTCTGTTCTTTACAAAATACGTCAAGGCCTCCTGCCGAAAAAAAGTCAGTCCACCATTTTCAGAAGTCGTGTTGTGTGCTATCTGTTTTTTTTTCACCCCATTAGACAACTCCACCAAGCCTCATCACCACGGGACAATGATGATGACTATAAATAAGAACAAATTCAACGATTTTAACACTTTGATAATGATAATTGTTGTATAGGTGAAGGGGCATTTGTTGTATATATTCCAAGATATAGAAACAACGACCGCGTGAATTTGGAGACCGAAACAAGCTAATGTTGACATATAGAGCGCTCTTTCGTTTCTGAGCTAATAAAAATTTTAAATTATCACATCCAGTAATTTAAGCTGTTCAGGTCAAAGACAGTGAAAACAATAATTTATGAAGTCACTTAGACAGATACTCAGTGACTTTTGGTTGGAACCATAAGGTATATTACGTGTAGTATGTATATTTTGTATTAACGACTACGATGATTTATTTCTGCAATATAGGTTAACTTAGTGGTATTTTTAAACGGTTCTTGCAGTGGGGGCAAGTTACAAACAAAATATGTATTTTTGGACATACGCCATTGCAGAAAATGGTATGTCAATGAAAATCAAAGAATATACACAAACATACAGACAAGTAAACAACCAAAGTGACTTTGTTTGCAACTGGCAAGCATATAATAGGTAGACATACACAATTCAGCAAGAAATTCAATCAGTGATATACAATAAATCAAAAAAGAAATCAAATCAACACAAACAAGTACCCATGCACCAAAACAGATCAAGAAATAAATTAACAACTGAGATTATTCCACCAACGGAATTCCGGTGCGAAAGAACAGACAAAAATAACTGTAACGACGAACAGAAGCTGTGTTATTTTTATTTGTTCGCTTTCCTCAAGACGTCTATTTCTGTTGTGTTGTCTACAACCTAAGACAAGATTGTAAAATAACGTCAAAACATTTATCAGTCTGGGCACTAAAATAAGATTGACCCAGGTCATTAAAGCGGTCTAAATATTCCTAAAACCTGTAGGGTTAGTGGGATATAATTATATGAACAAAATGTTTGATGTAAAACAAAATATAACCTTTCACGGCCTGTCTCATTTTACAAAATATTTTGTACTTCTGCAAAAATAATTCTTGGGAACCAGCTGCTAAAAAATTTTCGCGACACTTCAAAAATTTGTTGTAGAATGTACAAGAATGTATTTATAAAAGTACTGTTATTATTTGTAAATACACAAAAACGTTCGCTAATGTACACATATTTGTACATTTACAAGCATTTCCTGTAACGTTTACTCACACGTAAACTTACAAAAATATTTTTTGGAAATTTTTCAACTGCGTAACGCCGCCATAAATAGGTTTACGTAATAAAAACTCAATCAGTAAGAAGTGAATCGTCAAGTCACAAAAATTGAGTGCATACAATATCGAGGTTAATGCCTAAATATAAAAACATAGGAACATTTTATTTTCATTGTATTTTTGCTGTACTTAATAGCCTATACCGAAGGTTGTGGTTAAAACATGTTTATAAAACAACGAGGAAATTAATGATTTCGAGAAGTGTGAACGATGCTCCACTTGTATTTACATGATTTACATGGCAAATTGCATTTATTTTTCTTAAAAATGCCCCGCCTTGCGTGTATTTTATAGGTTACAGAATTACTGCCAGATGGTGGTTATCGGGTGAATTACGAATGTGATCATAGGAATACTGACATTTTCTGTGCAGAAACAGTTTTACTGTCAGTTGTACAGCTTAAGTGGCTGTGACAACACTTTTGTTGAAGTTATCCATTTTAATTTAATAAATTAAGGGCGTGACGAATTATCAGCAATTTATCTTAACATAAACACAACAATTTACGATAAGGTGCGTATTTATGGACTAAATTGGTACTAGGAGTTACTTAGTGTTTATTCAATGAGCTTATTTATTTCATAACTACGCTTTAATACAGTGAGTGCAATATGCGTAAGAAAAGCAATTTAATTAGCTAAGTCCGTATTGAAAAATATCCAAACAATTCTTTCCAAATTCGGAATCAGGAAGATATTAACAAAAATTCAGCTTGCTTGGTGTCACGGGCTCTTAGTGATTCAGTGGCCTAGTTATTTTACAAACATGATTGGTATTTTTATCGTGACGAATTGTAAAACTACAAAAACAAAGTTGATGTAAAAATACACTTATGCTGATGGAAACAGTGCTGCCACTGCCTACATTATCAGTAAACTTACACAACAAATTTTTCAGTGTGCTTTGTCAGTGATGGGATGTTATTAACTCTCAACGTCTTAGGATTCTACCCGCAAATCACAGACGCATGTTGTCACAGCAACCCTGTTCTGATTGGCACAGTCAGGTATGCGACACCTCTGCACTAATACATTCTGCCGATAACTATGAAGAAGAGCTTGCAAATCTGCATGTAAGATATTGAAACAAATTATTGCAAAATTATTTTCACCAAAAATCACTGGCTCATAATGTCAACCACGTTCGGTCAAATTCGCGGTCATTTGACTGATCCGTCACTTCCTGACTACAAAAGTCGAAATTCGAATCCTTGATTAGCTACACGTGTATCCTCTGTTTTAGATCAAGGTTAGTTCATTGTTAACTAGACTCACCAATTAAACGTTTCAACGACCAACAGGGTGATTGTGTATGTTGGTGAATGATGAATGCAGGTGTTTGTAAAGTCTGATTGTGGGATTGCCGTGAAATATGGATTTTTTTTACAATACTAATTTCGCACAAATCATCGTTTGAAAAGCTCGAAGAATAATTTAACGCTGGTAAAATGAACTACGCGTGGAAAATGAAACAGAAATTAAAACAATGTCGGAGTCTCTGGCAATTCTTCGCTCCCGTCATCCAATACACCGTAACGCAGTCAAGACGAACGGGCCAAGTTTAATTGGTAGTCCTGAGGGCGCGGTCCCTTGCCGATTGCTAAGGGGAGAGAGAGGGTGAGTTAGTTTATGGGGGCAGAGAAAAAAAAACACCCTGCCGAAAAAAAAAACTTGCATACACTCGCAGAAAATACGGACGAAATTTATATCTTTTTTTTCTCCAATCCCCTTTTCGTTTCCCTATCTCGTCCCACGCCCCCGAGGAGTTCTCTTCTTCGGTAACCACCCCTTTCTTATTTCGCACTTGCAACCCGCTATCGCATTCTGCCCCTCGAAGACATTAGTCAAGTCGCTGGCACGCACATATATACGTCTGGGATGCAGACTCACGCCACCCTTATAAGGTAGTGTGCTCTGCATCGCGAAAGGGAAGGGTAGAACGTGGAAGTGAGATAAAGTGTGTGGGACGCACAGTGTGTTGGTGCCGCCTACCCCCTTCCCCCGCCATCATCCCTCCAGCTAGTCACACCCTTCGTCTTATTACTACTCGCTTAGGCGGCAAAACAGTCTGATACTCTCTTTCTGGAGGAGGAATTCGACTGGAACGACAGGAACTTCTGGCTGGGAACTAGACTCCGACCGATGCAAGATTGCTCTCAGATTTCTCGGTTAGCTGATGAAGAAAATATGCTCGGATGTGGTTGTACTTGAGGCTGTCAGAATAAAGGTATTGGGACACAGAGACAGAATAAAGATGTTGGATCACAGGGACAGTGGAAGTCCTGTCTTAATAGTACGCTGTTATGTCAAATGAATATAAGTGTTTGAAGGAGGCAAACATTCTTCAGAATTGTGTGTTCAAAAGGGCATGTTAGTTTTATAAAACCATGCGTAAAAAAGATTTTTCCTCGATTATTTGCATTGTTACAAACACTGTCTTGGCGAGTGGTTTCCAAAGAAATAGTTTGCCAAACCAGAGTCTGGTGGACTATCGAAAAAGTATTATTCTTTTCATTTCTATTCGTGAGTTTCATGGTGGAAAAACACGTAAATTCATACATGTTCTTTAAATTAATTGTCATATCAGTTTCAGCAAAGTTATTCTGTTCCAAGAATTCTAAACATCCAGTAATTATTAATGAGCCAGCGTGGTTTTTGGATGAAATAAGAACATTTTTAGATGGAGCACGATAAAAAATATTGAAAAACTTGTTCAACAAAAATAAAAAACCATCCCATAAATTTCGATTGTTGAACAGTATTTTCTTTTGATGTTAACGTTATAAAAATTCAGATGTTTTTCTTAATAATACTAATTAAGATCGTAGTTTCAAAAGTCAGAAAAAATTTGTTGCTATAGATTTAGTAAAAAAAAATATAGTGTTATAAATTTCCTTCTAACAAATGACGATAGATTAGAAGACATTGGAAATATGATTGTCGTGTATGTCCTCCTAGGTCGCTTTCACGAAGGTAAAGTTTTGACACAGAGGAATAAAATGTGACTCCATTTTGTCGCAGCGCTAGTAGTATTTTAGTGGAAGATTAGTCCTGTTTTGTATTTAACTTAGCAAGATTTCACAGTTTAAAATGTGTTGTTGTTATCGGAATCGACTGTATTATAGAAGAAAAAAAATTGAAAATCCAGTTCTGTATTGGAACACATTTTCAACCATAAAATTTAGTTTTTCAATCTTTTACATGTAGACACACATTGCAACGAATAAAAAATTTAGTAAGGCAGGAAAGAGTAGATTTTGTTCGAATGTCTTTACTAAAACAATATTACATAATTTTTTTTTTCATACGACTCATATAAACTGTTTCACACACGTGCCAATGCATTTATTGATACGAAACATATATCTACAATACCGTATTACCATATTAACATCATTTTACATGAATAATTGTAAAAATTGTAACATTGCCAAATGTAAACAAGGCAAATTTTCCACTAAATTACTATTAGCGCTCGGCGACAGAAATGAAGTCATTTTCTCTTCCTGGAGAGCTGTTAGAAAAAAATTCCGTGAAATTACGTAAAATTAAAGGCAAAAGGAATCTAGAAATCTTAGTAAAATAACGGACACTCAGTTTTTCTTGGTAACGGAACCCTCCGTAAAATTATGGACAATCCATTTTCCGCAAAATAATTTAATTTCTTTAAATTACTGGCTCTTCACTGTCCAGAAATACGAAATACTCTTATTTACTATGTTTTCTAGATATCTTAACATACCATTTAGTAACCTAAATTTTTTTTTCGAATTTGCTAAGATTCAAACCCACGACCTTATTACTTCCAGGCAGAGGCTCTAACCATTGTACCACACTGACAATGTAGTCACTAAGTGAGTTCCATGCAGTGGTAAGAGACCAACTTTATAAGAGACAACTCTTGTTTTTGACATCCTGATTTTACAGAGCTTCATCAATATTATTATGAGAAAAAGATTTAATTGTATAGAGATAAATAACTTTAAAGGTGCATACCCGCTCCGTATCTCTCCTTTTCGCAGCGAAGTATGGACAACCAGGAAGCAGCACTTAGTTTCTATTATCTTAGCTTGTCTTGTCTTCTTTTCGTTTAGCACCAGTGTGCATATACAGATTAACTCTACGAGTCATAGTGATCATTAGTACCACACTTTTTTTTTTAAATAAACACAGCAAAATACGCTTTAAACTTGTAGAAACATATTTCCATGAATTTATGGAAAGTTACGGTCAAACATCAGTAAACTGACAATATGAACAAACTTCCGCAAACAAAAAATTACGGAAGCCACTACCGTATAATTACAGTGCATTTCTGTAAATATTTCCGTGAATTAACGGAAATTTTAACAGTGTACGCAGTGTCAAGGCCTCTTCGTTTTAAACCGCGATCGCTTTATATTACCCCCTGCAATTTTTGCCTGTGGTTGGTGGAAAGTGTTTGTATCATCTATGCTTGCTACATATCACAATAGGAAGTAATGGACTGTTGAAGCCGTTAGTTCAGTAACGACGGTTTTGTGTTTGTCACACAACAAATATAATAGATTTGAGTGCATTCCATACGTCGGGTTCGATCCCTTGCTCCAACCATACTGATTTCGGTTTTCAATGGTTCCTTAACAAAGACTACAGACTATTCCGCTTCTAGTTCTGCTCTTGTGTAATGCTGCATCTAAATACCGCGTTGTCGCTTGTCTTACCAATGCGACGGACCTTAAAATTTTTAACCTTTTTTTTCTGTGCAGTGATGTTTATACTGTTTCTAGCGCGTAAGAAAAATTATTTGTTGAAATATGCTCTTTATTATTTAATAACCCGTAAGTTATAACGAAATTATTCGAAGGAATTATTTCTCAGCATTTGGGTCAGGCACTCCCCCCCCCCCCCCCCCCCCCCCCCCCCCCGCAGTCGCCCTGGCTCAGTTGCGAAAAATGTCCACACAGCAGATACGAGACATGAAAAGGTTGGCAGCCTCGGGTAGAGATCGCTCTGCTGTTTGTAGTTCCACAGTGGATCACGAAGGCCTCTTGGGCTGGTCTCGTAACTCTCTCGTGTTTGGCGCGGTCGCAACAGCTATCCTTCATGCCGCATGCCTGAGGCTTTTATTGGCTCTTCTTCTAGCCCCAGTACCCTTCTATGCCCTCGCTCCACTCCTTCAGTTGCCCCGCCGGGCAGAGAGAGGTCACAGACAGACAAATATCTCCTCCGACATGCGAGTCGTGACAGAGAGTCAGTCGCGGACCACACAAGTAGGGCCTACACGCAAGAAAGGTTGATTCTACTAGGTTGAAAAGATAATGTCTAAAGTTTGGCAAGGGAAAATTTCCGCCGCTTGAGCGCTGGTGTCTGTGAGAGGTGTAAGCTGACAGAGCTTTTGTGAACTTTGTTTTTTTTTTCACTCTAACATTAAATTAAATCCCTTCTCTCTTTGCCAAGCCGAGTTAATTTTAAATTTTACTGCGGTCTCGTATTTTATAATAGGTCGTTCGGGATAAAATGAGCAGTAAAAATTTTACCTTTGAAAAATATAACTAGCCGTTACTGCACATAATTCAACATTAACTATAATTTCCTTACTGCTTGTATGGTTGGCAGCGAAATTACGCAATATAGTACAGTATACTTTACTAATTAAAAAGAACAATACTGAAACAATATCAACCGAAATCGACATTATTGTATTTTATTTCATCAATAAAAAATTTTTTTATCAAACTGTTTGGTTTCCGTCTGATTGTGCAATTCATCTTACTCGCGCAAACACAGAAAGTGACGTGTCCAGAGAGATTAGCCACTTCCCGCAGTTAACAGTTATATGCGGAAAGATACGAATTGGCTGAAAATAGTATTCAAGCAGGGCTTTTGTGAGTGCTCATTTTATCTGGAACCGTCTATAGATCCTATAGCAATAGCAGCGCAACTGACAGCAGAATTGTTCCCTTTGCCAAACTCTCCCATAAGAAAAACCATTTTCTTTTTAACCCAGAACTAACCTTAACACAAGCAAGAACATACTGCGTGTATACAGTCAATCCACAAAAAAAAAAAAAAAACTGGCTCCTTTTTTTTTTTTTTAATGTTTGTTGCTCATATTTAGTTGACCAAACTAGCAATGAAATAAGTGACAAAATACAAAAAACGCACAAAAAGCACAGAGAACATAAGAAAAACGCTCGCAGAGGAATTCCGTCAGTTTTTTTGTGGGCATTTTTGTAACACTTGCAGGAAATGCTTGTAAAATACAAACATGACTGTAAATTTACAAACAACTCTTGAATTGAATATTTACAACTGATTTCTTGCACAGTTTACAATTGTTTGCAGTTACACAAAAAATTATTGGCAACCATGCTTCAAGAAATTATTTTTGTAAAATTATCTTATGACATGCCGCCGACACACTGATCATAAAAGCTACTCGACAAGTCCCCATATAAGTGTTTGGAAAAATTTAGACCACAGTAATGTCCAACGAAATTCTTGTTCACTGACAAATGTTTTGACATTAATTTACAAGCTCTTTCTGGTAAAAGAACGAATTTCTACAGAGTGGATTTATTGCGATGCTTTCCTGCATTGCCTCCAAAGTCTTACAAGAATTATGCGTGTTCTGTTTCCTTTGGCTTCCCTACTGCTCGAGATCTTAAAATATTACAATTATAACCGCCTATAATAAAACCTCAGGTCACCAACAAACAGTTAAAACTTTAAAATTCTCCTCTTTCCATTAGTGTTAACGTAAATTGAATTCATCTCCTCGTACGGTTCACAATATGTTGTGGTGGTGATAACGTAGCGAAAACCGTTATTACCATTGACAATCGCTTATTTTCGTTATATAATTTAAATTTTTTTAAAATATTAATAACCATAGTGAAAAAACACTTATAAAACCCAAAATAATTCATAAAAATAAGTTCCCTCATTTGAAAAAAAAAAAGTTTTCGCTTGTCCCCATAAGTCAGCCCGCTGATTTTAAACATTTAAACATGTGTATTGATATAAAGACTTGCTTAACTATGCGCTGTAGACATGTGTATCTTGTTTCGTCTTATGAGTTTTTTTACGTTTTTGTGTATTTGTCCCGTACGTTTTTAATTCTGTTTGGCATCAAATGTATCACGGGTGTACCTGAAGTGACAAATATTCGGGACCCAAATACTTAACGAAAAAGCGAACTAAGATATGTTTAAAACATAAGTTCTACCTATTTATGGAGAAGATATGGTAACCACAATGCACTCATCTTTGTTTTCACTCTCGCATTTCTTTATTTTTTTTTGTTTGGTTTGGGTTTGTTGAATTAGAAGTCATTGTTTTTAATTACCTCGCAAGTATTTGCGATACATATCTAGTGCTTATAATTTAGTGGAGATATGTAGTGCTGTAGCTTTTACTTCTTAGCCTTGAACCGGCGGAACTAAAATTTAAAACAGATTATCGATTGTAAAATAAAACTTAAAATCACTTTTTCATATGTTTTAACCAATATGTCTTTTTATTTCGCATGTACATATAAGCATAGCATTTTAAAAATAAAGCACAAAGGAGATAATTGTATTGTTATGCAGCGAAAATATATAGATTGACCAAAAAATTCTAAAGGGACTACAGAAAAACGAAACTTATTTGTGGTGACCACAAAATATTTTTATGAATATGTGCTGGTTACAATTTTTACTTTACTAGCTACAGCAAAATATTATTTGTGGTCACCACAAAAAATATTTGGTGAAGTTCATAACGATAACATATTTGTGGTGGCGACGAAGCTTTTATTTTCAGTTAGGTTTTCAAGTGACCTACCATGGATGGCCATGTATGGGAGCTAAGTGAAGCCGCCGTTTTGGGTGTCCTTTATGGCAACCGCCTGTTGCTTAGCCAATCACAATTCGAGAAAGTTCGTAATGATGTACCCGGTCCAGGCAATTTTATTGTTCATCAGTGTTGTTCCTTACATCGCTTATTTGCAATACTCTGAGATGTTTTTATTGTTTAGAGGCGCATCAACACAAGCGTCCATAATCTCAAAACGCCTCAGCGCCATGATGGAACACCCAAAAATCCGGCTTCAGGTACATCACAGCAAGCCATCTCCTGACAATTCCTACCTCCATGGCCCATACTTATGTCCACAAGTAATATTTATTTTCACCTAGAGTTACACTGACAAAGGAACACTCTTAAACTGTTTAAAAATTACGTTGTTAAAATTTTATGGAGCACTATAAGCCTGCGAGTCATGTGTTTTAGACTATGCTTAGAGAGTAAATATTAAGAGCTTACGAAACGGTGTCAGTGTCATTTTATTCGCTACGGCTTTTTTTAACCCCTCCCCTTAAAAATACCCACCCACAACTCTGATGAACTGGCGCCATTACGGGCGGTATCGCGTCTCCTCACACTCAGGAAGTAAACGTGATCCCCCCACGGTAGCGCCACCTCCAACCCGAGAACCGCGATAAAGGTTATCCCCCCACCAACCACTCTCTTACAAACCCCCCTCCCCCGATACATTAAGGACGGAGATATATCTCTTCTCGGTGCTAAGCTGCGCGCATACTTACATAGCCCTCTATCTCGCGTGCAGGCGCGCAGATAAACCCTCGAACGTGCACCTTGCAATCTCCTCTCGATACCTGCGCCGCAAGACAGATGGCTTGCATTTTTTTTATTTTGTGCGGGATAATGTGCATAAGCTGCCATATACACTGCGTCGCCGTAGTAAATAGTACTAGGCCGTACTCCATGTAGTAATTTACTATTCATGTTCTTGGTTTCTGTGTCTGAGATGCCTGTCCACACGACTCCTGAAGATGTCAGCTTCAACGACTACCGAAACGTTGGAAGAACATCCACTCCAGAAGGAATAATTGAGTAGTCCAGTTCCAAAACTCCCCTTGTCCACTTTCACTAAAACTGAGCAAATTGCGAGAAACCGATATGTAAGCCCATTTGTGACATAGCCAATGCAATTTTTCAAATTATGTCTGGTATTGAATAAGGCCAATTTTTTGGAAACTATCATCACGCCAAATTTAGCGCACATTTAAAAGCTACACAAAACTGTTCAGAACTCATATCTCCTTGGTGACTACTCATTTGACTGCTTACTGCTTTCAACGTAGTCTGTTTTGTACATCTCAGACTTTTTTGTGTGTGTTATTTGTAACCTCGTCTGACTAGACTGGATTACCCTAACAGTTTATTCGAGTTGACACAAACACTTCTTAGTGACGCCGTAAGACCAAGTGAGAGAAGTATCTGCCAAAGTTTTGATTATGCGATCTTGAGAACTACAATAAGGTTCACTCTACTTGAAGGTAGAAAGAAAAAAATGTTTTCTTTGGGAGAGTTTGCACAGGAGAAAATTCTGCTGCTAGTAACTGTAATAAAATACGAGATCGTTGTAAAATTAAAATTAACTAGGTTTGATCAAAGAGAGAAGTCATTTTATTTAACTTCAAAGTGAAAATAATTTTTGCCATTTAAATTATCAACTATACATGTAACTTAAAATTCACGATATCTCTATGATTCGTCAGTTTACATCTCTTATCTATATCAGCGCTCGAGCGGCAGAAATTATCCCTGTGTCAAACATTTGACATTTATCTTTCTGACCTTCAGTGGAATTATACTCTGTCCACTCTAAGGTTGCTGCAGAAATAAAAATTGCTAACGAAATAAATCAAAGCACTTGAATTATATCTTGATTCTTCACATTGTGATTGTGTCGTAGCACAATTACCTTGTATTTTCCAATATTTCAAATGAAATTTTTGCTGTACGAAAAATGTTATTGACATCCACTTGGCTGGATTAGCTGCAACCTTAGAATGGATAGAGTATAACAATAGCTACAGATAGGGTACAAAATAACACTTATACTTCATCGAGAATGTTGGAACTCCGGACATTTCAAAAGACGACAGTGCAAGTAATATTTTACCGACGACACAAGCGTGATTTGATGGCTCTCGAAAAGTTAAATGGAAGTGTTCAAAATTACAACAAAAGCCAGTACACGTGTTAACTGTTTATATTTCCTTCATAAACTCACTGTCTCTGAACCTACTCGCCTGACAACTCACCTAACCTCGTGGACCACATCCATGAACTCCTAGTTTACTTCGCCTACGATGGTGTTGATGTCAGACCACTCGCCTTCCACTCAACACGTGTATCCGGGTTGAAATACTGACGAGATCGTTCTCAAATAGTCTTTCAGGAAAGGAGGCCGGGGCACGTCTTCTCCTGCCCTTGCATTTCGTCCATAAATGTTTTCAACCGCTCACCCAAGTACACATATCACAGTTTTTATTTTTTGTTAGTTTCGATGAGTGATACGGTCAATCCGAGGATATCATTGATTTTCCTTTGTTATCTGTCAAGCGCCAGACAGACACATTATTACGTCCTTGCAGCTGATGTAATGGTATATTCACAATAGCACGACAGATGCGATGCGAAGGGCGCGATGCGACACCCACTGATGTTTACAGTACAAATGTATTTCTTTATTTTTTTTTTATAATTTTTAAAATTAAAATACCCACTAACATTCCGAAATGAGACAATAATGTCACAATCGCATGTTAGTAAAAAAAAAAAAAAAACGCAATGATTTGCTCGTGAAAACAATAAAAAAATCTCTCGTAAAATAAATGAATGTAATTTACTACCGAATCACCACTTTCACCACAATTTCGGCACAAAATTGAATTCCGTTTTTCAGCGCGGCGCGAATAAATTAGAATCGTTTTCTGTTCCGGAATCCTGCCGCGCCATCGAACTTCATCGTGCAGACGTCACAAAATGACTTCTGATTGGATGGAAATTATTCGTGTCCTTAGCGTCGTGTCCACCACGCTATTGTGAATACACAATAACACGGCACGGGAGGGGGGAGGGAAGGGCAGGGGTGGTTGCGGACGGCCACAACGACGACTCCATCGTCCCGGCGCGACCCAGATAACTCAAAGTCACGGCTCGGCCGGGAAGATTGATAGCAGTGGCACGCCCGATACGCACTCTCGCGCACCGCGCACATAAATAACGCGGCCAGTGCCTGACCCCTCCTTCCTACCATCGTCCCTCTTCATCCCCTTTTGACACTTCACTTCTCGTCGCTGGACATATCATTCTCTCCGTACACACTGCCCCTAGCAACGTGTAACCGACACACGCGGGACAACGCGCTCCTTCCTGGTCAGCGTCCACGTGAGTGTCATGAGAGGCCTTCCATGGTAACGATCTGAGGACGCTGTATGCCCAGAGGGCGCTCCCCGCACGCTAGACGCTGAGCTGACGTCTAGTCTTGTCTTTGTAACATCCTCTTTATCAGAGTTTCAACACTGACCCTAGGGCGTAATAGATACAGGAATTGAGGACCCCTAGGTACTTTAAGGGCACGGGCCCGAGTTTCTCCATGTTTGATGAATATTATTTTTTAAAACATAAACGGGAGCCCATATCATAAAATCGCTCCATAACTTTGTTATGACTGGTTTTAACTACGTGTTCTGATTTTGTAGAGACAGAAGACTGCAATATGGTAGCTAATTAGTTAATTAACGAAATTTCGTTTTAATTGATAAATTAGCTTAAATCTTCATACAGTCTGTTTCGAAAAATCACATTACATAGTAAAACCAATTAGCAACAAAGTTACAAAACAACTTGACGATATCGGCTCTCGTATGTGTTTAAAAAAAAATTATTCTCTTGAAAGCAGAGAACCTCGGGCCCATGCCCTTAAACAACCTGAAGAGGATTTTTTCCCTGTTTAGAAATAATGGTGACAATGCTCGTTTTGGCTGATTTCACACTAATGAAATAGCCACTAGAAACACAGATAACGGAAACCACCACTCAATCATGAAAAGGTTTATAAATTATACCAGTTACCAGAAGTAATTAAAACATGTACGCTGGTTAAATTACAGACAGACGACTGAATATTTGCTCAAAATGAGGCATTAAGGACACAGTTTACAGCAATCTCTTTTACCTCTCATAGTTTTTGCGAAATGACTCGTAAACGTCAAAATTTACATTATACGGTTTTATGTAAGCCACTAAACAAAGTATAAAATATTTTTGTAATGAAAAAAAAATTGCTGAAATTTTAAATTAAAAGTTAAAAAAAAATTAATGAATTTTTTAAAACTACAAGAAATTGACAATGAACGTGCCATTAAGAGCAATGTTACAAAATAGCTCATATTTGCCGAATTTTCACCACTACTAGCATTTCAGAAAGCGCGTAAATATTTTCCGTGTTTCAATTTCTAAGAAATAGCAAATTCTTTTTCCTTTATTTTTATTCAATATCGTAAATTGTCTGGTACTCTGCGCAAATTTTCCAAATCCGTCGTTAAAAAGTTTTTGTTTGCAATGCTGCGCCTCATAAAATATTCAAGAGAGAATCCGCCAGATATATCCAGGATCGGCGGAAAGTAGCGAAAGAAACAAATGTCTATGTGAACCAGGTCACGATTCACTTTCATATGTGTGACTTATCTATAGGCTTCAGTTTATGTTGTCTCATTCAGTACGAACAGAAAACATTTTAATATTCTTGATAGGCAACTGATGAATGCGCAACATAAATTTTTCATGACAAAGGTATTTTTAGTTTTCCAAACGTTTGATTTCACGCAGTACGTTTTTTTAAATTTATTATTATCATTAGAACGAAATGTTTGAAATATTTCATGAGAGCTGCTACATTTTGCCAAACGCAAATAAATAGTTAGTTGACTTGTATGGATCTTTCTATGTTAAAAAGAAATTGTTTAAAAATCAGAAATGTAAATAGTACGCACCATAGTGAGAAAAATAGGATAGTGTGAATGTCGTCTGAAACAATAACGTAAAGTCTTTCTTAATTTTTTTCTTTCACAGTTAACAGTGCTATAAAACGAGCTAAAATAGTGTAGGATCAGAAGAGTAATCCAGTTGAAATAAGACTCAATTTTAAGGTAGCTGCCTGAGTGGATATACTTGAGCGTTCGAGACCTACGAGTGTGGAAGCGGTAAGGACGGACGCAGCGTGCGTCACGCCTTACCCTAACCTCCCTGAACTGGCATGCAGTCTAGCCAACAATTTACCTCTATACTACATTCAGTGGTGACCCTGTCATTTTATGACAAATGCACATCACTGACAGAAATGTATTTTTGACGGTACAATACTTCTGTTAAAATATGTGGTGGTATCTACACTGTAAAAAAAGTTAGTAATGTTACTCATCATGTGTGTGGTAATATTCCCAAACCTTCAGAGGAAAATCTGATTTCCGAATATGTGTGGAAATTTCCGCAAGTTAGTGTATTCGCCACACAAACCACTCGGAAGTTAGGCTCGCGCGTTATGTCAAATTGTCTTGGAGGGCTGCGCCAATATGTAACGAAAAATTACAATACCAGTTGAGTAACTTTCCTTGACACGTGCTGAGTAATTTTCCCTCACTTGTAGAGGTAATTAGCTTCCATTACATGTAGAGTAAATTTACCTAAACTTTTTTTACAGTGTAGATTGTTCCTGCTAATATTTCCACATTTAAAAAAGGCCGCAAAACACCCATTTTCACCATTTTCGGCTACTATAAAATATGCTTCTAATGAGTAGTGGTGAACATGAAATAGGCAAACAATGTGTGAGGTCCAGATATCACACATGCGCGGTGTTAACGAATATTATTATAACGGCCATAGCTCAGAACAGTTCGGCGGCATGGGCGGGTCGCCACCGTAAAATGTTTATAGAACAAAAATTTTACTGCAGGACGGTCAGCTGCATCAGAAACGGCGCCATCGTAAAAACGGTACCGAACGGCCTCCAGCAGGTAGCACGATCGGTCATGTTCGGCGCATCTCGTCGACTTACGGCGGTAATCTCCGTGTAGGTTCGGCTTGCTCTTCCTCAAAGAAATCGTCCAATTACCAGGCACGCCGCGACCAATCACTCCCTCGCCCCTCGAGGCGGGACCTCGGGCGGACCTCGGCTCTTACCAAACACGGCCGTGTAACGTCGATAACGACACGGAGCGCGGCCGTTGCACCTAGCTGTCGACCCCGGGAACACAGCCGATGCACGGGGCGGATCCGATCATAAATTGACGGTTGCGTAGCTGTAAAAATCTCGATTATGATAATTCGACGTTCGTTTCGGAGGTTCACTGAACCGGAGGATACCGTCACTCTCACAGACCTGCGCACAGACCACGTGACTTACCCTGGCATGTCTTCGTCCGAAGGCGCCCAAGTTATATTCCACGTTTTAACAACTCTGGTCGGGTTGCAAGTAGCGGGGATCAACCCGACACTAAAGCCTTACCCGAATAATCTGTACATACTAGGTTAGTATTACTACAGTAGTTAAACGTCTTCTAAAGAAACATTTTGGACATGCGCCATTGCTGTGCTATAGGTCTGAGAAAAAGAATAGTGAAACAAGAAAACCTACAAATAAAAATCAAACGGAATTGGCTTAACCCCCAGTGCAAGAGTCATTCAAAGACATTAACCTCGTTCACACATTTAGGATAAACAGTGAACTATTAATGTAAACTGACAAAACTCTGGCGGCAATATCAATAGTTACAAGAATGGTAATTAAATAATAATATAAGGGAAATATGATGTAAAGTTTGCAAATACTTCCGCAAAGATTTTTTTTTCTTGTATTTTTATTCCGTGTAACCTAACAGATTGACACTGCACGATTGCCTTAGTAGTCTAAATATTTCATACAGATAGAACTTTTGTATACAACAAACGTAAGTAGGCCTAGTAAAGAGTATTGTAATGGATTCTGTTATTTGTAAATGCATCTGAGAAGCTGTCAATGTGCTGATGGAAATTTATAAAAAACTCGAAATTAATAACTATCTGAGGCATTTTACTACACTTTCATATTTACGTCTGCTAACAATAGAGCTATATAATTATCATCCACAAAATGGTTACATCAACACAAACCGATAGCCTATTTCGACGACATTAAGAATGCAGAAACAACCTACAAGAAAGCTACTTGGTGTACTTAGCAAGCGTAAAGTCTTTGAAACCGTAGGTCCTATCAGAAATATAATGTCATGAATACCTGAAGAAAGTCTGGAAACAGCCTATATAGGAAGAAACAGCAATAGGCGATCTAATAGTGAATTTTTTATTCAAGAAAACAACATTCGCATACATTCTCCTAAGAGGTAATAATGCACACACATTTATCATTTTTTCGTTGACAATCTCACAGATTTGTGTAACTATAGGGTAGTAACGACGGGAGATTTTGGTTCTCAAAGCCCGTAAATCCGATTCTAGAATCGATGTAAATAAAATTATATGTTTCGTAATTTCGTATCAAACCAATTAAATATTTTCTTTTTAATAACTTGCTGAGCGAAATACGACATTTATTAAAACATTTTTAACATGGTACCAGCCGTTCAATTATTGTAATTGGCCCTTGAAAGCAATCTTTAAAAAATTCCTGGTAATAGCACTTGGAATTATGTTGACACTGTGCCAGAAAATGGAAATTCTCGTGTGGTGAAACCCAGTATGCACATTATAGTTAGGCAATAAATGTACCTGCGAAAGATTAACAAATGCATGATTATGGGTTTCTGACTAACTTAATATACATGTAAAGGAAATATTCAGAGCTGGAGATAATATAAGCCTTCGTCAAGGGGAAAATATATTCTACAGTCAAACTGCTGAAACATGAAAAAAGAATACCTACATGCAAACCCGCATAGTAAAAAGAGCATGTTTTTTTTTTTCATTTACACCCTGCAAAAAAAACTTTAGTACCTATACTGTTAAAAGTATGAGAGTTAGTCGCTAAAATAATTTTCGTAACAGGGAAAATATATATGTGAAAAAAAATTCTGCATTACTATTTTGTGAAGTACACAGACATTTTTATAGCATAGCCACTATTTATTGTGAGTCTCCCTGTTTGTTCGGTTGTCTACAAATGTGAAATAAAGGTCTATGTTCTCAGTCAACTAAAAATGTACAGAGTGTCCAACAATGTTTCTGACAAAAAGTGGCAACATAGCAGTGAGTAACTCCCCTCCTGCGCTACACATATACTAACTTATCTTACTACAACTGTTCTGACCATCATATAATAGACGCAGGTTCAAATCCCGAGCAGCTCAAACATACCTGAACGTGGAGAACCAAAGTGGACTTCTACGTGCACTACGAGCATGTAAAATATCGCCTTACAACAATTTTCCACAAACATTTTCGTCTGTAATTTAGTCCATTATTTGCGTAGTTTGCTTAGCTTACTATATGGCAGTTTCTATACATCCCGTATAGGTTTACACACTAATTCTTTCGTTGATGTTACGGAGTATATAAATATGCGCTGAGTTCTAAGACTGAGATCTACAGTTTTTGAAAGTCAATATAGAAAAACTGCAGAACAACAATCCTTGACGAAAAAATTGTGCGAACTCTATTAGCAAACATTTACCCGAAATGACGCATTTGTTAAGCGAGCGTGATATCTTGCGCCGCAATTAAATGTATTTTATATATTTCGGCGTCAGGGATTGTTCTTCAGATATATGTACGTACTCGAGAAAAATTTTTGTTCAGAACGTTGGCAAAACTATGGTATAAAATTGCTGTTTTTTATTTTTGCAAATTATCTTCGAGAAACTTAATTCAAAACTGGTGCTTTCAGCGCTGACTTATATGCCACGTACTCTGAACAAATGAATCTGGTCGACAGTGAAAATAGAGTCAAAAGTTGGTGGTAGAGAAGGGGAAGGTGCAATTCCGACTGCAGTTTTCGGGCTGTACTTCTTTAAGGGAGAACCAACCTGCAGAGCTGGAATATACTTCCAATTGGCCAGGCTCTCTGCGACAAGGTAAAGGGGTTTACACAATTAAAAAAAAAAATTAAGCATTGAGACTTAAAGACGCTGCCTATCCGCGCGTGAAAGGCTCAAAAGCGACGGAGACATAAGGACGACCTTGAAGCGCGCATCAATTCCGCGTCGCCTCAACGAGCCAAGCGCTGAACTAGCGTGCAAGGTTCCCTCCGAACGGTTTTTACTATGGGACACTAAGCGGTGACCATATAATTATATTGGTGGAAAGTCAGCAACTAAGTTCATTGCAGGTCGCAACCTGAGTTTCACATACATCCGGGTAGTACATTACACACTATTCCTAACCAGACATCACTCATGTGCGGTGATCAGTTTTCGAGTAAGCTAATAACGGCGGAAGCTCTGCACACATATCGGCTGCCTGGGCAGGCAGCCACCTTAAGAAGTGAGCAGTATAGTCACAAAAAATGAGCGCACACAAGGGCGATGTTACTGTCTAATTTCAACCAACAGAAACAGACATCCAGTATTGCATTTTAGGCTTTATTTGATACCGAAGGTTATGAGTAAAACATTTAGTAAAATCATGACGAAATAATCATACATATTGCACATATTGATAGAATATTAGACACCATAAATCTTTATTTTCCGTTACTGTTGTTACAAATTGAATTGCAGTTACGAAAGTAATAAGAATTTTGTAACTGCAGTTCTATCTGTGAAACCAGTAACGGCAAACAAAGATTTATGATGTATAAAATTCCCTTAATATGTATTCTATTCTGCTGTTCGGTTAAAGTTGCATAAATTTACCCAGAAGAAAAGTTATGACACAAAATACAAACATTCAAGGTGGTGACTATCACTCACCCTTAAAGCATAATTTCTAACCGCCGAAAATGGCAAAAATGAGAGATTTTTCAGTTTTTTAGGTGGGTAAATAACACTTAATCTTTATTATTACGTCATAAAATGATAAGATCACCACAGAAAGTCTCATATACGCGTGTTGTCTGCGAGAAGACTGCATGGCAGTTATGTGGCTTGCGCTTAGAGACTAGGATGAAGCATGATGCTCGTACTGTCACATACTTACACAGACGGCCGCCTTAAGGATGTTCAAGTGCGATAAAATCATAATTTTATATTTTTATGAAATAGTGTTAGTTTAGTAGACTATACTTGTGAGTGCAGTTTCCTCTTACAAAATAATTTTAGCTCCCATAGTTTTCTCATTACGGTGCGAAAAAGTCAAAATTTGCTTCTTCTGCTACAATGCAAATAGTGAAAACCAACTGACCTACATAAACAAAATAATTCACTATGATATAACATCCCATGAGCTATGCAATAAAGGATTTTAAAGACCATAACGTAATAGTTTGAATTTAAAAAAAATAGTAAAAATACAAGAAAAAAGTTGAAAATTCAGAATTTTTAGTTCACGGGGGTTTTTTTAATGTTTCATTACGTAGCCCGTCATATGTTATTTCACTGTGAATTATTTCACTTACGTACGTCAATTGGTTTTCACTATTTGCATGGCAGCAGAACATGCGAATTTTGACTTTGACGCACCGTTATGAGAAAATTATGCGAGTTAAAATTGTTTCGTAATAGGAAAATGTACTCACAAGTATCGTCTATAAAACTAACAATATTTCATAAAAATATAAAATTATGCTTTTATCACACTTGAACACCCTACCTCCGCTTCAAATACGTTGCAGCTAGTTACGACTATTCTTTTTTTTTTTTAAGAAACAATTTAACGTGTAGTGTATATACATACATACACACACACACACACACACATATATATATATATATATATATATATATATATATATATATATATATATATATATATATATATATATACA
>PNEQ01076519.1:7665-28950 GCA_003012365.1 Medauroidea extradentata | reverse complement strand
TATTTGAAAAACACAACTATAGAAACAAGCGTTTGACTCTCATAGGAAAAAAGGTGAATAGTACAGCACTGCACGCCATAGCTGAGTAGCTTGCGCGGAGAGGCGATAATTCATTACATACGTCGTTTGGTGTCACTCTTACCGCTCCACCCTCACACGCACAAACGCAGCCTATCTAGGAAAGCCTCTAAAGCCTGAAAAGTGAGAATGCGGTTTGCGGAAAAGGAATAGGAAGATGGTTTGATTTGAGGAGGAAATGGAAAAGGGGGAGGGAGGGAGGAATTTCCTGCACGAGACAAGTGGACCGGATATGTAAGAATCCGTGTCGTCTATGGATAGTCGAATCCATGGAACACGAGTCTGAATTACCAAGTCTCCAGATCAGAGTGGCGCAAGAAAACTTGACGACAAGAGGAAGGGGTATTCTTCAAGGGCACGTGGGCTGTTGAACCCCACACAAAAAAATACCGGGCCGCCTCCTCCTCCCCTCTCTCAAAAACAAGGCAAACAAAAATAAAATCATCCGTCGCATAATAATATCTTGGTAATTACATCACCGCTTACCACACACACGAGTCCCACATACATATTTTAATACGTCTTTTTTATCCTTCTTGTTGTCTCCCTAGCTGCCCTCAAATTTCCCGACCATTAAAATCATGATGTACGGTGCCATGCGTTAGGTAATTGTAAGGCACAGACATGTTTTCTGCGCGGAAATGACAGACCTGACGGAACAGTTTTCGTCGTGAAAATAATTAAAGATAATACGTACAAAGTATTTTTGTGAGGTTTTCGTGTCAGCATCGCTGAGAAAGTCGTTGCAGGACAAAACACAGAATGTTTTTTAACCGTTTACAAACCTCCGTATTGCGTGCGCGTCACTCTTATTGTGCGTTTTATATTTCAGACAGTTCCAGTATATAAATAAAATAGCATGTGACGCAACTAGTTGCAATGCGCTTATTGTGTATCCGTCCTAATGAATGCGTATATATATATATATATATATATATATATATATATATATATATATATATATATTTATTTTATCACTTCAAAATTAAAAATATCAAACGACGTAAAGTAAAAATCTTTTTCGAACGATATCAGATGTAAATACACAACTTCAAATGCGTGTTTAGTACGTATACTTATAGCTTTACAGTCGTACATGTAAGCGCTTTCTACCAAACCTATGTAAACATATTGTGTTTCAATGCAGCAATTCACGCAAGCAGAACGAAACGCATTTAAATAACGTCATTATATATAATTTTTAAATGTTTGCTTCTGCGTTTTAATTAATAACTTAGGCTATGTATTGGACGACACATAACCAATTATTTTGTTAAAACATGTTGTATACGTACTGACACAAATATATTTACTGTTAAAAGTACGCGACAAATTTTACAATAATATAATGGCAACTATGTGACATAGCTTGTTCAGAACATAAGCATCCTATAAACTAAGAAGGAGAAAGCCAATACTTAAGAGTAACAACTCTTTAGGACTGATTGCTTCTAATTAGCTACTGTTAATGCAAGTCTATTGTCGAGTGTCTAACGTACTTACGAAAATGTTTAAATATTTTTAATGTTTTTTTTCCGATAGATAAGAAATAGCATAAAAAAGAAACAGAAATTTGTTTGCAATTTCTAGGATCTAATTTAAATTACACATCTTAGATAGGAAAGTATTTCCGTTTTGCTAGCAAAGTAGTAAATATTTATCCTTAAATAGTGTATTTGATTGATGTTACATCGTTACAGCATCGGACACATTAACGATTAAAACTTACTTCTAAAACATTTAATGATAACGTAAATGTTTGTAAACATAAAATAACTTGGGTTTGCAATTTGATGCTAACAATGTTTTTTTTTTTTTTTTCAGAAAGGTTTTAGTTTTATTCTCAAAAAGTTATTAAGGCATGAGTAATAAATTTATCTGGCCAACAAAATCTCCTAACGTATGCATTTAAAAACCATAAGGCCAGCAAACAATTCTAACTCTGTTCTAAATATTTCATAGACGAAATCGATAACTTGGCTTGTGGACACGCACATCAAAGAGGACTACTTGCTTTCACATTACCTTAACCCACCTCCAAACCCAAATTGCGAAAATCTGGAGCATACAGTCCACTTCCAAAATATTAGTGCACATTTCATATTACTGTAGACCGCTGGGGCTACAGAATAAATATATTATTTATCTGTGTGGTGGTGAGGGAAATGTTACAGTTGTTAGTGTTCCATGCCGAAGTACATTATTTTCAAATGCAGTATTCCTTTGTAATACCATTCATATAACATGTACTGTTATCTTGTATGGCCCGGTAGAATGTTCATTTAAATCAGACGTAGAACTTACTGACTAAATACAAATTAAATTTTTAACGATCGCTCGATATCACATTACGTAAATGGCACAAAGCCAACACGTTATTTGATGTTAGATGTCTGGTGCAGTACTTTAGTGCTATTACTTATTTATTATGGATTTTGACAAGAAGGTTAATCATAAAATGTCACGACAATTTCTAAACAGTAAGCTCGTTCACGTATGCGTAACAGGTTTAAAATGCTTCTGCTGTTAATAGCTTGCATAAGTCGTCTAGGGATAGATTTAATCTGCCACGCTAAAATGGCACGTATTTCAATTTAACTTGCAATTTAATTATTACTTGGCATTTCGCATTTCCCACTTCAGGTGTAACTTGCAGATCTAGACGTTCTGCAAAGAAGAATCCTACGGAGAGTATTCGCTCTGAAGGAAGTATCTAGAAAAGGACGACCCCTTCAGAAACGTGAAAACCTTATAAAAGGGAGAGAAACTTATCAGTAAGTATTCTACCCTCTTATATTGGATGGAGGGGGAGTTGAAAAAGTGTACTTATTTCACCCCTCGTAAAGAATATTTTCTTTAAAAAAATGCAACCCCATTTACTTTAATTGGTTAAAACCTCAGTGGTAAAATAAAGGAACGGGAGTGCGGTAGCGCGGGCAGAAGTATGATAGGAGTGGGGAACAAGGAAATGTCCTAGGCTGGGATAAGAGCTGCTACGTTTTGAGGGATGTGCACCCAGGACAAATTGGATTTGGGAGGGAGATTGAGATATCCAAGGAGCCAATCCATAGTCGGGTCCATTATTTGTGATGAACAAGGGGATACCCGGAGGAATTGGGAGGGAGTACATGACTGCCTGCCTCTGGAACATTTGGACAGATAAGAGAAGAAAAAATTACGAGCAATCACGTAAATACACTCCCAAGCTTAGAGCGAGCAAAAAAAATTGTTTTTCAATTTGCAATGGAAGTAATCACGACCATTTTTAATTTTTTCTTCTACTTTTTTCTTATTTCCTGAAGTTATTAATAGTGTGTTGCATTAATTCAGTAAAGGCATCAAATGAGAACATAGTGGAACTACACTCGTATTTTGTAAAATAAATTGTCGTTTTACTTGTAAAAATTACATACGTTTCACGTATTTGATATGTCATACAATACGATCAAAATTACATTGTGCACGCAGACATGATTTTCCTCCATGCTTCGTAAGCACGTGCACAAATATTAGTCAATAAATTAAGTAAAGAAACTATTCTCGTTACGTGACATAACACATATCTTTAGTATGCAGTAAAGATTTGTATGTAATCAATGAAAATATTAATAGGTGAATTTTTCTTTTGCGTCTGACTTTATTTGGCAAAATTTAGGTCGAACATCCTCATAAATGCTCCTCATATTATACGTATCCATTCACCGAATCACAAAAATGTACCTGATGTTAACGTGGGATATGTTAATTTTCTTATCTATAAAAGCTGTTTTTTTTAACTTAAGCTTACAGGTATATCTAATAAATTGTATTCAGATTTCGCCATGAAAATTTGGCACTGTATTAAAACACATATTTGCAATTAAATATATCTGCAGTTTGTTAGTCTGCCAATTTTGTAACTAACTTAGTTGTAAGCACTACATGACAGTGTCTGCATAAAATCATACACATTGAAAGTCACATACTTTACAGCGTGTATTTCGCAAAAACAAAAATTAAAAAAAAAAACTAACATTTTTTATTTGTAACAGGAGAAGCTATGTTGCAAGAGAAAAAAACTTTCAATTTTGCATTCAGAATTAGTGAATCAGTACGTCAATATCCATTCATCAAAACTTACTTGTTGTACACTTATTCGATAGATGATGTCAGATAAATTTATTTGTTAAAGACTGAGAATGCAGCAATCAGAGTCATTCGGTGTAAATAATTACTGAACCACTGAAATAAAATCACCTGATCGTTGGAATATTGTGGTCATAAATAGGTGCTGTCCAAACTGCTGGAATTTTAATCTGTCATTGCTGAATGTTTCACAGTAGAATTTTGTATCAAAGATTATTATTGTTTTTGTAATGTCGGTAGAGGTACGTGAAATTTTAGGACATAATTTAGGCCAGTCATAACGCCAAGGACGTATACTTTACAGTAACTTATGTAATTTGACGACGGTTGTCTCGACACGCGTTTGGCTAATACAAGCCAATGCTAACTAAGAAAATAATTCGAATGGGGTTTCGCATGCTACCCACTTGTTCGGTTTGAAGACTCAGAAATCTAGGCTTCCGTCAGAAGAATTCGTGACAATCGCGTACTTATATTCATAAGTAATAGAGAAAGCCTCTGCAAAATCACCATTGAAAGAATATAATGTTCCTCGTAGGTGTGACGGTAGGATCTCGGACTGTGGAAGCTCTGTCAGCGGCGAAGAGAGTATTTATTTCTTCCAAGGGAAGCGGTGTTAAGCAGTGAGTAGAAACAACGGTTGAATTTTCTGTGGAATTATTAGACTAGTAAAGTGCAGATATATTTCTAGCCAGTATCTACTTCTGAAGTAGAAAAATATTTACTGTGGTTTATTCCTGCCAGCGTGTCAGTACCACCTGCTCATGGCGTATAGTTGCGTCTATAAGACCCGTTATACAGTGAAACGGAAGCGTAAGAAACGAGTAGGCTGCACGGAGTGAAACAAATTTTATATCCTACAATGCGTGAAAACGCATGTGTAAACGTACGGACTTGAAACCTATGAAACTAAAAATAATTTCTTGTGTAAATTTTCGGTATTAGTCAGCAAGGAATAGAAATGTTAACAGCCATATAATTTTAACTTTATAAAATTCAGTCAATATTTTACGAATCAAATTTTTTATTTACGTATGTTTAATTTTTCAAATGGTAGGTACCTCACGAAAAAAGTGTTCTCTAGTTTTTTAGTCACAATTAATAATTTTAAGTACAGTGCGCGAAGGCGAATTTAATCGTTAACCGTGAAAAAACACGTGTAAAAATGTTGTAAACAAAAATTTTGGCGAAACATGAAATGCTAGATTGCTATTGGCTACACGAAAGCATGGATACGTCAGAGTTCGGAGTTGACCAACTCTCTTGCGTTTCCGCATACGTATATCCGTATCCGTTTGCGTCCCATTGTAGAACACACCCGAAGTGTCTTGCGTTTGCGTTTTTGTGATACGTGTGCGGTTACGTATCACAGTAGAAGGGGCCTAATAACGTCCCTTAATAGGCCATCCCAGTGTTATATATGCAACCCGCATTTGTCACATTAGAGTCAAGGCTAATCTTACTATCGTAATAGCAATAAGAGTATTTTATACATCAACATTATCTTCGCGTTTTTTTTTTTCAAAGACACAATCGTTCTTATTTTCGCTGCATTCGCCGAAGTCAAGTGTAAAGAATGGCTGACTACAAATTTTACAAAACTTTTTTTTGTATCTCGTTGATAATGTAAACGTTTGTTATACTTGATTTTGCAGAACGCTGCTCGAATAGGAACGGCTGCGTCTTTAATAAAATTATAATACAATTTTGATAGGCGCAATACTTGTATTGCTATACTAAGATTCGTCTTCATTAATATGAAGTTAATGCGGGTTGTATATATACGCCTGAAATACTGGGAATGCCTCTTAAGGCCATAGTCTTTCATTTATTTCAAAACAATTGCAAATAACTCGAATATTTTTTAACCAAATGCTTTGAAAAAATTTGAGACTGTTTACAGTCATACAATACACAATTTCGCCAGAGAGATTTTTTATAATGTACCGTTTGCTAGCAAAAAAATATTTTGTTTTATTTTGCCTTATTTTGACCAGAAAATATGTGATATTTTAGGGGCAAAAATCTAGAAATCCGTTTGGTGTATTAAAAAAAATTCAAATACAAACGATGATATAAAAGTCTTAAAACTGTAAGAATGAATTTTTGATATACGTATTGATTAGCGTTAAAAAAATATTTTCTAAACCACTGCAAAACTAAAGAGGGAGGCCTTAAGAGGGTGTGATACATAATTCAACGCTAAAAGCATTAATCTATCACTGTATGTTTCTTGAAGTCTGTTTGCTAAAATTAAACAATAGCAATCCTAGACAATAGTTTTAGCCAACGTTTTAAACAAAATTGTTTCCAGTGTTACGAACTTCTGAGGCACAATCTCTGACGCCGGAACTTCGTGCATTTAACTGCGGCACAAGAGATCAAGCGTGACGAATTAGTAATTCTGGATAAATATTTACTCACAAAGTTGGCAAATACCATTATCTAGGATCGTCATTGAGTATTATATCCACACTGGCATCGAAAAAAGTATAGAAATCAATTGATGTTTTCAGCGTTTATTTATCTAATATGCACTCTTAAACACAACCACGCTTCTCCATTGGTAGCCGCCATGACGGTACGACAGCCCGACGACGGAGGTAGTCGAGACCCACGCTGGAAGCTAGACGGTGCGACCGACGGGCTGTGCGCATATGTCTTACATCTTGCTGGTTGCCCTCCAGTCACATTATAATGATTTAACACAGCGCACTCCCCTCCAAGACAAGATTTACGGCCGAGATGAGGTTACCCCCGCCGAGCTTCAAAAATAGATTCCTCCACCCTGAGAGTGATCTATGCGCTGGGCGGGTCATTGTAAGGTCATCTGCTGGAGATGGCGCGCTGGGGAAGGTATGAAGAAGGTGAGCGTTACAGGGGTGTCGCCCCGGAGATCCAGGAAGTCTTCGGCATTGTAGATCTTCCCTCTGTGTTCATTACAAGATCCCCTCCTTTACGTTAATTACGCGTTGCTCCCGACACCCCAAGGTATGATTTGTTGGCTGCCGGGTGTGAACGCCACCAGCGCTCTACTCTTCTTCGCGACATGTGTTACCAATCCGCGAGCTTCCTCGAGATCGCCCCGAGCGAGGCCGGGCGGCGCCAGATGGCTCGCAGACGTTCGTTTCCGTTCCGCCGTGACTTACACTCCCCCAATCGCCATGAAGCGAATATCCCCTTTCTCTTCCCACAACATCCCCGACCCGATAGTCAGGTCATTGAGTCAGGCATCCTTCCAGGTGGCTGGAGGAACACGACCAGTGAATCGACCACAGACGTTAGCCAGGTGGTCAGTTCAATATGAGATCTCTGGTAGAGATCGTCACCTGTGATTGGCACACATAGTCATTCGAAACTGTCTTTATATCGTATTACAAAACATCTGTTTTTATCAGAATCGGAACATGGTTGGCAACACTGTACGAAGTGCACTGAAAACAATCGCACATCATACCGGTAAATCAGTTCCATTTGATTAACTGAAAATTAATTTTAAAATATTAATCAGACATCAATAGTAGACGCAAGGAAAACTTAACTAACCTATACACTTTGTTTTTGTTAGCTCTTAAAATAAATATTTTATTGTTACGAATTACAGAACTATTACTAGTGTAAACTCACTTGCACCTTTCTCTGATGTTAACAATTCTTGTTGTTTACTCTTTTTTATTTAGTTTACATCATTAAATAGCAACATGTGAAACAGTTATTAAAGTTTTATTAATTTCAACACACAAATTTTTGCGTGTTGTGATGATAATGACTAAAAATGTATAGAGTTACAGTTTCTGGCAGTATGTTACACCAAATAGCCAAGATATAACACTAAATACGAACTAATCTGGGAGATGAATACAGAAGAGAAATAGTTTTGTAATAAATCGTGACGTACATTTATTTATACCTCTATTTCGTTTGCTCAGATATGTAAAATGTTGACAAAAATCAATCACAAAATTTACGCCTATTGTGAAAATAGCAGAGGAATACATTTACGCATTCAGTTTAGGTAGGCCTTTCATAAAAATTATGGAATATCGGTATTTTCGTGGATTCAAGCAGAATGAAGATTTGGTTGTGGTAGGTTATTATTAGGCATTTATGGAATAGAATGAATTTGTTCCGGTTATCAGAACCTGTTTCTCTTCTCAAATGAGCCGCACTGAATAGTTATCTAAGATTATTTTACTGCGTATTAATGAATATAATTTTCCGTTCGCTGTTAATAGCACCTTGGCCATTACTTATCACAAACTTAATTACAGTACGTGACTGCAATTTACAATGTCCAAATGCTTAATACCACCAGAATACAATAAAACACCATTTCACGTGATTTGAACATAAAAATAACCTAGAAAACTTAAACATTTGATTACTTCTCTGTGCAATGTTTGTATCATTACTGACTTCAGGAATAATTGCGAAATAGTTCCACTCTAAGAATAAATGCTCCAATTATGAGTGAATAATTTTAATAATGACCGTATGCAAAAATATTTTAGGTTATGATTCTTTGAATTTAAACCGGATTATGTTTCAATAATGTACGCAATTTATTCTCGCCAATTTCAAGCTCAGAAAACAACTGACATATAAACAAACGTTCCACATAATTTAAGTAGGTTTACAGATTTTCTGATTTGAAAAAATAAAATAAGCTCTATTCCGCAAACAGCCACGAAGTGAAACATACATTATGATTACAAAGCATAGTATATCTACAACTGTTTTGGAGTCAAATTCAAGTTAGTAAAATAGTATTTTTTTTAATTTTCGGGTGGGGGGGGGGCATTTATATTGCAACACTTTTTGACCATATGAATACTATGATTGCGTCGGTTGATCATTTTTTATTAGAAAAAAATAAGTTCATGTCTTTATCTAATATTTTTCTCAAAATGTTCCTTAATGTACAATCAATTTTTTTTAATTAACTAAACCGCAAACATACAACATGTAAAGCCAAATATGGCATGAATTTTAAACGTTTACTTTTCGAAGATATTCTTTCAGTTTGCAGTTCATTGAATTTATTATATTCAACATAAAATTAAGATAAATTACGAAATTATAAGCGCCAATTACTGAGCATTTCTACACAAATAATACGCTACTTTTCCCTCAAGAACAAGAAATACACCTTCCCCCCCCCATAAAACATGTTACTTATTACCATATGATAAGGCATTGATGCGGAAAATGAGGTTCTATATTTAATGACTTGGTAGCAGTTCAATTTGCTGGTTATTCAAGGTTGCGTTTATTAAACCTCATTTATGTGTACACAATGTTCCTAAAAATCACGTTTTTATAGCTAATCGAAAGTGGAAGCCAATTTGGAAATGAATAAGTCGTGACGATTAAATTTCACAACTCCGACACCGCCGGAAAACTAAGGAGTTTAAAGATTTCTTTCAGTTTATTACATCCGTATGTCATGAAGAAAGATTATTCAAAAAGTATTCTCAAGATTACAATCTGAAATTTGTTTGATAATTTGCGTTCAATGAATTTAATAGAGATCATGTAACTGTAACTGCCAAATTGTGGAAATTTGTTTGCCGCGATGTTATCCTGAATCTGCAGAAATTCAGCTATAATTATTTTCATCCTCGGAATTTAATGTTCGTTGTCGAGACTTAATTTAATATTTTTCTATGTTCAAATGACGGCGAAGAAAGCAAAAGGTTTCCTGATAAATATATCTACGAATGTACCCATGCAACGCTCATGATAAATTGTAAGAAACGATGACCTATTTCTGTCACTCAACCCGGTTTTATTTTTTCAGAAAACAGCAACTTTTTTTATAGGAACGAATCACAAACTCCAAACACCGGAACAGAAATTTCAGCCAGAAAAATACTAATCACTGCGAGTCAGTCCATTACTCAATCGAACGAACTGAGAAACTTAACTTCATAGTATCGGCATTCAGCGGAATACACAAGAATTTTAGCATCGGTAACAATATTTAAGGTGTCATTTACTTATTAATTGAAACCATTTAGAATATTAAACAAACAAATTGTGTCAATTGTAGCATTTCTGTATATGAGATCTGAAAGGTTCAGTGTAAGTGAAGGCAAAATTGCCTTAACTGCGCTAAATAAAGACATTATTATTATAAAAAGAATTTAATGCCAAACCTGGATAGCAGCAAAGGCATGTATGTTCGCGGACAACTGGGCATTTTTTAAACCCCTGTATATTATTTATTATTTCTGTTTTTTTTAGCATCTTTTTGCAATGTGTGGGAATCAGCATACTCATGCAACTAAATATTACAACTAGCGAGCATATGTTTTCAGGTCACGAACCTGCGGTACTACAGCAACTATAAATGTTAACACTGCAAATAATCATTGTGGTGTGTTCAAGAAATTGCTCAGAAATATATAAATTACGAACTTTTCAAAATTTCACGTATGTTTACAAGTAACCTCTGTATACTCGCAAATAATTTTTTTTTTCATACATTTTACAGCAATGGTTTGTTGTAACACTGATTTCTATTCGGCTGACAAGTTTCCAAAACTATTTTTAATGGAACAAAATGTTTTTATTAAGTTTCTACATGGCACTAACGTATTTTACATGGAACATACTGTTTACAAATATTGTAAACATTTGAAACAAAATCGTACATTTCAAAGGTCTGTGACAAGAAAAAATTCTATTTACCAAGTAATGGCATCGACTTATAATAAGACGCTGAAAACACACACAAAATTACATTTCGTAATTAGATACCAACCTACATGACAGTAATCATTGACAGTGATTCTTTTTTTGTTGAGGTGGCAATCTGACTCGTGTCGTAAGCTTGGAAGCGTGAGAGCGATAAGGGCGACACATAGGCGCATATATTGTATGTCTTGACACATATAAACTGATGGCGAGTAGCATTTCTGAAGGTAACATTCATGTGTGTTATTGCCAGCGTAAGGGATGCGTCAAATATTTGTTATCCATTGCCTTTCAAAATCTATCAAGTTTCTGTAAACGGTTTTAGTGACGACGTATGTTTTACAGCCATAAGAGCCGGCCACCGTAGCGTGGTCGGTAGCATGCCGGCCTGCGATGCGAGAGGTCTTGGGTTCGAATCCCGGTACGGGCATGGTTGTTCGTGTAGTTTTCTTAGCCTGAAAAGTGCATAAAACCGGTGGACGTTAATACCCTCTAAAATAAAAAATAAAAATACAACCATAAGTGAGTGCTAGATTTTTGGCAGAGCTTAACATTGAGGTCTTCAGCGCTGGTGAAGGGTGACATGATGTTGAAATGGAGCGACGCCGGAATAAAGGGGAAAACGGGAGATCTCCGAGAAAACCCGCCAACTTTAGGCATCGTCCGTCCACATGCGAAAATCCAGGAATCGACCCCGACGGGAATCGAACCCGGATCGCCTTGTTGGGAGGCGAATGATCTGACCATTCGGCCAACGTGGCACTCTACAACTATAAGTGTTGTTTCATTAAGCAATAATAATGATGTGTGACTTGTTGAAACACGAAATTGTTTATTTTATTGCCATTTATTGCAATGTATTTCACTTTAGTGTACATGTAATTTTCTTGTAATTAAGAAGTACAATTTTAAGATGGCCATCTACCCAAGCAACCGAGCGGTGTGCAGAACTTCGATCGATACAAGTTTATTCAAAAACTGCTAAGCGTACATAAGGAATATATTCTTAGAAATAGCAGTCAAATAACGTTACACGTGTGTATCATATATATTCAATGTGTGTATACAACACCCATTTCAGCTCCTCCATTTATAATAAATTTATTTTACCGCTCCGGAAAATAATAAAATGAGTATTTTTGCGGTCCTCTTTAAGAATGAAAATTTTGGTGCAGATTTTCTAGAAGGTATAGGCGTATACAAAATGATAGGGTCACTATTGAATGTCTCATAGAGGTGAGTCATCGGCGAGAAGACAACACGCCTGTTGAGCGACTTGCGCCATAGAGGCTAGGATAAGATGTGATGCGCGTGCTGTCTCGTCCTTATCGCTTCCACTCTTCTAGGTCTTGAGCGCGCGAAGTTTTTCACCGCAGACGGCCATAATTAAGTATAATATGTAGGCATATTAATGTTCCTGTTTACAAAATAATGTTATATATACATATATTATTTACAGGGTTACTACAGGTCTGGAAAACAGGGAAAACTTGGAAAAGTCAGGGAAATTGTTTTTTATGCCTGGAAATGTGTATTAAAAAATTCACGCCTGGTAATTTGACTTTTCTGTAAAGTTCAGCATTTACAATACATTTGTGAATGGAGATGATATTAACTCTTTGCATATATTTCTATCTTTAATAAAAAAACAGGTATTTATCATTTATTCCTCAAATTGTTAAAAATTCAAACACACGACGTACATATGTACATAGTTTTCTTGGTAAACATAAATAACCATACCTGTTCGTGATTGAAAACCGTACAACTAATAGCTGCTATCCAAAATATAGAAGCTAAAGACGACAAACACAGTCAGACATCAGAGCAACCACAGAATGTTTGATTGGTTAAAAAAAAAAAAACATTTACGATTTTTTACTACATGAAAAAGACTGAAAATTACTCATTTTTGTCTTAAAAACTTGGTAAAGTCAGGGAAGTTTTTTTATGATACTCTGTAGCAACCCTGATTTAATCTGCAATTGTCTGTATAGTCTTCCTGCACACCTCTCAAGGTAGTTTTATTTAAAAGTACCCAACAGGCAGCGAGAAGCTAACACTACAGAACAGCAGCTCAGCAACACTGAGGATGTCGCTGTCTGGGGCTAGGAGGTCCAAACGGGCAGAGTTACTTCTCCCCCTCCTCAAGAGACACCAAGATGCTGAGGAGAGGGGACTGCGGTAAGGGGTGGAGTGTGGAAGAGATGGCGGCGGAGAAGCTGTCACACGGGAGAGATTTATCTCCGGGACGGGAGTCTGGGGCTGGAGCAAGAGGGATAACACACACACAAACACACGTGAGAGTTGCATCAGCGACGTAGGACCCCCGCGACATCAGATCACTACGGCCAGATATTAGCGCGCGTACGGCTCGACACGTTCCGAGAGGGGTTGAGTACGATAAAGAAAAGGGGAAGGTAAAAATTTATCGTGCGGTACCTTCTTTCTCGCTTATCAGGTAGGAAATCTGGCTCCCACAAGTTCCACGCTCCATCGAACATCTTGCCTGCTGAGACAGGATTCCCTACCGGTACATCCCAGAAGAAAAAAAACACGACAAAATTAAATATACCAACTTCCATGCACCTGGCTGTGCGTTTTAACAGCGGAAGAACATTGTTATGTGTTGAATAACGGCGAAAACCTAAGAAGCGTTGAAAATTGAGGGCAAGAAATTCAGCCGAGAAACCACTAATGAAACTCGCCAACGAAAATTAATGCATGATATTGAAAGGAATAGACTTTTACCTTGTCGTTTAGAGTGCTTGGTCATGCGATGGCGTTATCGCGTCTCGCCATCGAGAGGACGTGGTTTCGGTCTATTTTGGCTGCAGTTTCCAATCACGCGGTTTCCAGTTTGTTGTCCAGGGAAATTCTGGTCCATTGCCTCGCTAATAACCTTCTCGATTCCCTATGCATTAAACCGCTTTGCGCAGCGAAACTTGGTCATAAGTCAGTGCTTAAGAATTCTGATTAAAATATAATGCTCATAAAATGTTCTGCGTGAATTGATTTCTAATGAAAGCGTATGGACGACACAGAAATTATCGGGAGCAGTGCATAGATTATCACGTTACATGAGAGAGTGACACACACTGCACTGTATATACAAATCACAACTCGAAGAAATCATAGCTGAAGAGGGCATGGTACACAATTCAGCGCTAAAGGTATCAGTTTCGAATTGTGGATTTCTTGAAGCCAATTAAGAAAAAACAAAAGAACAGCAACCTTATAAAACAGGTTTTACCAACTTTCTGAGCAAAAATTACTCCCAAATCACGTATTTCTGTACAAAATGGCTAACGCTGAAATTTCGAATATTTAATTGCGGCGGATCAGATTTCGTTTATCAAATACATCATTCTAGGAAAACATCATTATCTAGGTTTGTTGTTTTGTAGTTATTTCGTACTGACCTTCAATAACGTATAGACCTAAAATTATGTTTTTAGCATTTATTTATCTACTACTCTGAAAGTCGAATACACGTTTAGGCCGGCATGCAAAACTTGTTTATAGTACTATAAATAAGATAATTTAAATATTACCTGATGTGTCAAGTCTTCACTGATATTTTGCCTGTTTTCTTGTTCGTTATTTTATGATAATTGAATACTAGATGGCCAAGCACTGAACATAGAGGTAAAATGGGGTATAATGATTCCATAACACATATTTCTGAAACCACATCTGCAGTAATTTTGTGTATATTACCTTTGCAGTCAGCCACATACATCTTTCAAAGGAATTTATTTTTATTCACTAAAAAACATTCGTTTACTGGTGCATTATACATTGCGGTATTATTTAGTAATCATTTAACTACAATGAAGTGTTTATGCTTAATTTGGTACTGTAAAACCAAATGTTTTTAGTTTTACCATTATTTTTACTATGTTAATGGACAAAGACATGACATGACGCCTTGGCTGCAAAGAAATGACCACACATGAATTCTTAATTATATACTTGAATGAGAAGTTAAGTACCACCATAGATAAGAAAAAATTAGCTTGATTATCAGTACGCATGTGGTGTGATCGTGACATGGAGTCATCAAATTTACTATAAATTCTGGCTTCTGCAGTCCTCAGTAAGTAGGATACAGCGTCCATTAAATTGACACTGTCAATTTACCGCTTCAGATTTTTATCGTACCGAGATGTAATCATCTGTATACGATCATTGTGACAGCCGTGAAATGAGACTTGGTCAAAGGAATAATACCATAGAGCAACGTATTACAACTGAGAAGCGTGTACTCTACGGCTTTGATAATATCACTGAGTTCTATCATGTGTGATTTTACTGTTTGCTAAAAATGTTCTTGAATTGAGTCTGAAATTGATGATTGTATTCTCTACACGAATTTTGGCAAATTCACAGTTCTTTCACCTTCACCCTGAATGAGTCTATCGAAACGTATAACATGTGCTTAAGTCCTGTGCACTGAATATTATTATAGAAAACACCTATTTTCTTTTCTGTCTTGTCGCTATACAATTTCAATATTGTCTCAAGACCTGCAGCAAGGTGCAGATTCTGTGAGTTTGTACTGTACTACGAGAATTTGGTAAATCATCCATTCTTCCTTTTTTATTCTAAATAAATCTTGTGGAACTGTAACATGCGTTGCGCTTCTCATTAAGTTCCGTGCGCTGAGGTAGTAAATTTGCGCGAACGTGATTTTTTTCTTCTCGTCGCCGTAAAATTTCGCTGTTGCCACGAGACCTCCTGCGACGTGACCGCCAATTAAAACCATTAAATCCGCAGCTCGCCACGAGCGCCTCTCGCCGGCAGATGAAAGGAATCCCGCCACGGAGCTAAATCACGCCCGGGGAACCGCACGCACGCTCGACAACTTCGGAACGACGACCTCTTCTACGCCAGACACGGCACCGACCAATCGTAAGCACAGACGCTCCGAGGAACGGGATGAAAACATTAATTCAAATGCCGGCGTGGACGCATAATAGATTTGTTAACGTCGTAAATCCGGGGGCGGCGGGGTAAAATTTACAAGAGAAGCATCGCTCGCTACGGTCAGCGTTCTTAAATTCTCCTCCGGTTATATAAAGACTTCTCTCCGTCCAGGTCGGTACGCATACACGTGGAAGGCCCGAAATATCGCTTCGGAAAAACGAGTGGGTTGGACTGTTTTGGCAGAGAAATGTGAAAGATCACGCCACGGCGTTGGGAGCCGAGCTTATTCGACGATGTCTTCAGTTCTGTACTACAAAACTGTTACTAGGGCTATGGACAACAATGGAAGAAAAGTGTCGATGTAGTAAACCAACAACACTTCTGTTAAAATTTGGACAGTGGTACAGGCTGGTCGTCAGTACAACCTGGATTCTTCCTACAATTTGGTCTGTAGAAGTAAGAAAGAAAATAAATGCGCTTTACGTATCGTCAAGATCGAGGTCATTAGAGAGTGTGACACAACTTGGTACAATGACAGGAGCTGGGAGAGGAGTCGGCCATGGCCTTTGTCAAGGAATCATCCCAGCAGTGGCCTGGAGCGATTACGGGAAACCATGGCAAACAGAAATCAGGATGGCCGGAGCCGGGTATCGAACTCGGGTCCTCCCGAATGCGAGTCCAACGTATTACCATTGCACCACCTCGTTTGGTTTCTGTAAAAGAAACAATCTGTTCTGTAGAAGGGGCTAAGAACTTATTTATTTTATAGCCTATTAGGCTACTTCTACAGAACAGATTGTTGAAACAAGAATCCTGATAATACCGACAGCAAAACTGAACTGCTGCTCTTTTATTAACAGAAGTATGGTTAGCTACAACACTATTTTTGTTTGGAAAGTTGTTTGATGTGTCGAGAGCCGTGGTCGTCAACGTCAAAACTATCGTTGATATTGTGGAATCTGACATGAAAAACTTATGTTGACAACATATGTATGTCGACTTTCAACTTCAAAGTTTAAATGTCATGCAGTCATGCGTCTATAGACATCAAAGGATTGGAGGTGGCCCTGAAAGATTTCTTACCTTATTACTTTTTTCAAAATTAGCAATAAGCATGTACAATAGTTATTTCTCTAAATTCTCATAAATACATTATAAAATCATGACTGTATGTAAGCAGATCTAAAAAAAAATAATATCAAAATAATTCATATATACACTGTTAGAATAATTTATTCAAACATTTTCCAAACAATGACTGTCTCCTAAAATCAGCGAAATTGTGCTGCGAATTTTCGAAAACAGTTCCAGTGTATTTCTGATAGTCGATTAGCGGAGACTGAATTGAGCCAACTGAACGGCACCCTCAAAACAGCAGGATCTTGTCTTCTGATAAGTCAGCGTACAGTATTATTCTAATTAAAATCATTTATACAGGTTTGAAGTGATAAATTGACATGAAATAACCATAATATGAAATGAATATAAAATCTAACTGATGTAAATACGTACTACGACAGTAAGACTTACAGAAGTCCCAGATATGTCTGTAAACATAAAAAAAATGTTTTATTTTGTAAGTAATTATGTATCAACAGTGCAAACACGGTTAATGAAATTTCAGAGACAAGCGAATCGGCGATAGAGAGGTCAATATCCGATTCTCTATAGACTGGTATGAATCACAAAGCAGTTAGTTGATTTAAATAAGATCGTTAGACGATTTTAAAGAATAGTACGTTGAAATGAAACCAAAAATTCATACCGTGTGGCCTGCCTTGCAGTCGAGAGACATATTCTTTGCCTAGAAGGCCCAAAGCGTAGATGAAGTGAGATAAAATGGGAGTGGAGCAGACACGGAATGACTTTATGAATAATACGCTGTACAATCATACACTGGCTAACTAGATAAATGTCAATATAATTTACCGAACATGTTCCATTGCCGCTGTGTCAGAATCATCTCAGAAAAAAGTTTAACATCAACATACATATCGATGGTAAACATTCGTAAATTAATTTGTTTTTAATGGGGAGGGGGTGAGAATATGATAGTTACAAATGCACAATATTCTTGAAACTGTATATTTTTCGTGATATTTTACTACACGATTTGTTTTTTTATACGTATGGCCTACTCGACCAACCGAGACCAAGCTTACGACCCTGGCAGAAATACCAAAGTCAATACATTCTCCCCCGTCACTTGTGATTTGTGGTGTTCTGTGCGCTGCCAGTGATGTCACGAGGTGGGGGCTTCCTAAGTGACTGGGAGCCTCTTGGGAAATATCAGCGCCCGCGCTGTAAATAAGGCAATTTCAAGGGGAGGGGGGGTGAGTCAAAGAAGCATAGGAAAGGGAAGCAGGCGTGACTGGGAGAGATGGCTTCGTGATCCATGAGTTGGCTGGAGTCGCCTGGGCCGCTGTGCGGAGAGTCAGGAGGCCACCAATTTTTCTTTCATATGTTTTCACTTCGGCCAAACATTAATCACACATTTTTGAGGGTGGGAAATGGGCGGGCGAGCCACTTTACCGCCGACGGTGAATTAGAGCCCCAAGGTTGGTGGTACGTCACCACGCCCTCACTGCGGTACGCACTGTTAGTTGGCGTGGGATAAAAAGAGGACATACAAAATACTTAGGCTTTCGCAAAAAGGAGAACCCCACATAATCCCTGATGGATTAAAACATTTGCACCCCCTCATATTAATTTTGTCCACTTATAATTTCAGCGCCTATTCCTTCACATTATTGGTAACCACAATTTAAAAAAAATAAGTTAACAGCTTATGAATAAATATAGTATGTATTTTATTCCGTAACTAGAAAGGTCCCAAATATTGTATAAACTTTCACAACAAACGAAGGAGAGTGGGCTAATTAATGCAACTTATAAGGAACTAACGTGGGTCCAGTTTTATTTCTAAATAACCACCCAAGGAACTCAATTACGAATTGTGTAGGCTTTTAGAGACAATTATTGCATCGTGTATTCCAGGCGGTGTAAATCAACAAATTTTTGTCTAGTACTTTAATGCGTAGTCAGTGCAAATTAGAAAAATTCTGTACGCAAAACAACTTACAAATTTGAGAAAAATCGGAGGCAAGTAAATAACTTCTGAACGCTAAAATCCTTGGTAGTCTTTCAGTGATGTTTACGGCGCAGATATTACGGATTACACGTCATAGTGAGGGTCGTCATTAATAGTTAAGTAGAAGGGCTTATCTTCTTTCCGACGTCGGAGTTATAATGGAACCAGTAGCTGAGAGAATCACGAATAGGAATCATGCGGCCACGGCATTGTCAAGGCTCAGTTTCAGCCACAATACCAAATAATTTAGTTTTTCGCTTTTTTTATTCCGATGAGAAAAATGCAAAACCTGCGGTTATGGCTCAAATTCTATTTACCTTGCGCAACAGCACAAACATTGCGATTCAGATAACAACAATTAATTACGCCACATTCAGTGTGGCAATTTTTTTTACATTCATAATTTGCCTTACAGATTGCAACCAAATTATACAGACCAGCACAATCGCCATGTCTGTAATGTAGCACAAAGAAAATATAATTTGAGGTATAATCGCAGATTTAAAATTTTTCTTCTCAAAATTTAAAAAAGGTGAAAAATAATAAAATTCAATATGGCGACTGAAACCGAGCCTTAAGAAACCATTCCAGATTTCGTTTGGGAATTCGAAACCAGTGTGGCCGAACAGGAGTCTAACCCGGGACCTGCGGAATGCGAGTTCACAGTTTAGCCACCGGTCTCAGGAGGAGTGATCGTACTGGTTTTGTAGTAGCGCGGTGAACTTTCCAGACATGTGACGCCTCTCCAACTAATACTCAAACCCACAATCCGGAACCTACTAAAACTACGATATTCTATCGTCTGCACATTATATTAAGAGAGTGTAGTACACACATTAAAGCTAAAAATATTTATTGAGATTCAGAGGAGTTTTATTCGCAAACAAGCATCCAATTTTGAAAATAAATAATTTTTAATGATTAATAACATAAGAAAATAAATTTCAGTAGATAGACTCCAACGCCATAAATGCACACTGAGAAAAAGGATTTGTTGAGTTAACCAAACATTTGTTTATATATGTGCAACCAACGATGTAGCGTTGATTCAAACAAATATTAAGGTGAACGCTAGATTTTGTTAAATCAACAATGTTGAATTATTGTTTCAACATCTGGTTTAGTTATTTAAACTAAATGAGATTATGAAACAACAAGACTGCTTTGTTGATTTAACAAAAAAGGGCTGTCAACTAAATATTCGTTTAAAACAACACTACATCGTTGGTTGCACATATATAAACAAATATTTGGTTGATCATCCACATTTTTCTCTCAGTGTAAACTCAAATGTATGCAACTAAATGTTAACTATTAAAATCAATTAGGTAATGCGACCTTTTTCTGTCCTGTTCTGTGCTCTGCCAGGTAATTTTGGTATAAACAATGAAGTTTGATTCCATCCCGAACTCTGTAGAATATTTCACTACAAACTATATAACTCCCAAATGCGTAATCGTTTTAGTATAGAAATTTGATTACGTTATCATTTAATCAGTTAAAATGGCAGGTGTTACGTTGCCTAAGAAATAAAAAATAATACATTGGATTAAAACAAATCATTGTAAGCTGTTGGCAAACATATTTATTGACAACAGCTAACACTTTTTTAACTACCATTATTGTACCTAGTGGAGCGCTGGCTGTCTAGGAATACCTACGTACAGAATTTAATAACTAAAAAGTTACTGGAATTTTTAATTAAATTCCAGCATCCAGTCAAAGACATGTAGGGACAGGAAAATTTCGCGAATTCAGTGATCTGCAGGATAGAAAACATTGTATTATGCATTCTTGAGCCCCGTCTATTCGTACATTCTCTGCAGTTCCACTGAGAAAGCAGCTAGTGGACAAATGGCCGAGGCTTAAGTACGCATGGGATAGTTGATTATATCATGCAGGTGATTGAATTCGCGAAATTTTCCTATCCCTACGTATATGTTAGAAAGTGAGGTCAGAAAAAATTAGGAATCTACCAAATCTACCAACAACCCCGCATCGTAAAGGACACTCATGTTACTCAAATTAAGGGCTTGTTCCCGAGTTTTTTTCAGACTGGTGACAATAACTCCAATATTTTTTATCCAAAAAGCTTTGAAAAAAATTGAATCAATATCCAGTCACACGATGCACAATACTGTATATGCGTTTTTAACAATAACTTGCTTGCAGCAAGCTTGTCATGTCAAGCCATAAGCTTGAATCAAGCTTGAATCAAGCTAACTAGTCTCCACACGACAAGCTTGCAGCAAGCTTGCGAACAAAGCTTGATTCAAGGTTGCTGCAAGCTTGTAGCAAGCTTGCCTCGTACAGGGTAGGATACAACTGTGAAAAATAGGCTTGACTCAAGCTTGATTCAAACT
>PNEQ01076518.1:46510-130213 GCA_003012365.1 Medauroidea extradentata | reverse complement strand
TACTTCATACAAAACTTGAAAACCAGTAAATATAATGAAATGGAAAAAATCTCATCAAAACTACACGTCACCGTCTACGGCTTGAAGCATATACAAACACGTTATAAAATATTTCTGTGTTTAGAATAAATTTCTAAAAGTACCAAAAAAAATTTAAATTTTGAAATTTTTTATTTAACATAAACATTTTTTGTAACGGATTTTAAATGTTACAGGCCATAGACAGTAACGCGTAGCTTTGATATGATTTTTTTCATTTCTTTATGTTAACTGGTTTTCAAGTTTTGTATGAAGTAAAAATACGCAAATTTTGACTTTGAAGTTCCATTACGGGAAAACTAGATGAGCTAATTTTTTTCCGTTAGAGGTATATGTACTCTCAAGTAATGTGTACAAAACTAACACTATTTCAAACAAATATAAAATTATGTTTTTTCCCCACTTGAACACCCTTAAGTTCAACAGCAGAAGTTGTGATAAAACAGGTCGGTACTGCCAGACTCCAAACTGGATATTCCAAAAGGAAAAAATTTTTTAAAAATATTTTGTAGTTTGAATTGTAAAGACTAGTAGAGCTATATATCTACAGTCTCATAATTATTATTTCCATAGTACCTCACTTCAAGTTTTTATTCTTGACAAGGTCGCGCGATGGTATCACTTTTAGTATCACATTCCGAAAGAACCGGGTTTGATTTACGAAACTGATTATCTTGTTTTCGGTTTTCACTCTTATTCCGAAATCGCTCAAGATGAGTGCAGGGATTTTGTTAAAATAAAGGCCACGGCCGATTACTCTCCGAGTTCATAACCTTGCGTAAAGTTGTGTGCAAACCGTATCTAACGACCTTTCGATAATGACAAGAACAATGACACGTAGATCATAATCCATTACAGCCGGTGAAAAATTCAAAGTGAATTCAAATTGGTTGTTGCATACACTGAATTTGTGTAAGGCTACAGCTTACTTTGCAAGTAATTGGGTAAATTTCTTTACTCCTAAAAATACAGGGAACAAGTACCCACACATGGTATGTACTTTAAACATAAACGCGAGATTCTAGGTGCGGCATTGACATACAATGAATTGGCATAACATACACTGAATTAAAAAAAAAAGTTGAAGGTAATCAGAAGATAAATTTTATCTTAAGGCCTTGTTACCGAGTTTTGCAGTGATCTCGAAAATATTTTTTTATTGCTGCCTAATACGCATATCAAAATTTCGCTTCACAGTTCTGACACTTGTAGAAATGTACTTAACTTTTTTTTTTTTTTTTTTTTTTTTTTTTTTAGATTTCACCACCCCAAGTACCAAGTTTTTTTTGCTGACGAATGGTTTTAAAAACGCATCCACAATATTGTGCATCGTGTGACTGCACATTGACTCAAATTTTTTCAAAGTTTTCGGTTCAAAAAGATTTGAGACATTGTCACCAGTATGAAAAAAACTCGGGAACAAGCCCTTAAGAAAAGGCTACAAAGAATATTTTGCTACAAAACATATCCAACTAGAGAAAGTCGCCAGAGTGGACGCGTATTGCGCGTTCGAAGCCTAGAAGTGCGGAAGTGGTAAGGGTGACACAGCACGCACATCCCGCCTCACTATAGCCTCTAGGTTCAAGTCTCAGAACTGACGTGTCCCAGACAACTCGCCTCTATAACACGTTCAGGGATGACTTTATCCTTTTATGACATAATATTAATGTTAAACGAGTACTGTAGACGCCTATACTCTTCTAAAGATTCTGCGCAAAGATTTCCACACCTAAAAGGACAGCAGAAACACCCATTTTCGGCAGCTAGAAAATATGCTTTACGGTTCCTCTCTACCTGCGTTTGAAAAACATTGCTACGAGTTACAAGTAATAATATTTAGAAGAAACATCTCAACACGCATTACGTTTGTATATCTACAAAAAGAAAACATATTTCAAACAATATTTCTACCAGTTTAAACATTAGGATCGCTTATTGGAAACAAAAATTTCAAGAATCTCAAAATGGCCAAAAACAGCTTTTTCAAACTGCCGTGCCTAGGAAAATACCAACGGGATTCGAAAAACACAATAATATAAATAGGCGCTGTAATCTGAACCATAAGATTCACAAATAAGATAATACGGACACAGCTTAAAGTCCCGTTGGAAAATGAATAAGAGTGAACCTCTGCGCGCCAGTTGCTGGGTTTGCATGTAGAGGCGATAATACATTATGTAGGCCGACCGACGTCACTCTTAACTCTCCATCGGTTTTGTGCCTCACATGTATAGAGCCAGTTATTTTAGGTGAAAAGAATTCTGCAATATTTAGTTTCACTGCCTCATGTGCACGTCTGCAGCTCTGACTCATGGTCAGTGATTGGCTGTTTTTAACTCTCAACGTCTTGGGAATCTACTGGCATATCACAGACGTGTGGTGTCGCAGTCACCTTGTTCTCATTGGCACAGTCCAATGAGCCACTCCTCTAAACAAACACACGCTGTCAATAGCTACGAAGCAGAGGTGCAGATGCCGGCGTTGTGCATTGACTCAAAATGTTGCATAATTCTTTTCACAAAAAATCACCGACTCTACACATACACCAACGCAGCCTACATGGATAAGAACTTTAATGATTAGCGGTGAACCTAAAATGGCTACACACGCTTGTAACGTTCTAAGCAGACATCTCTCTATGCGCGAAGAGCAGTTTTCGAATAATGTTGTAACGGCCGTCACTTAGAAGAACTCTCAGCCTCCGGCAAACACGTATAACTCGACTGGATTCAGTTTTTAGGACGTACTCCATTGCAAATTGAATGACTGTCAAAGAAAACTAAACCCGATTACATTTTGGAATTTCATGTTGTGTATGTATCTTGCTGACTAAAACATGCTCTGCTTATTTTATGGTTTTCTTTTTTTATTTAGTTTTCTTTGACAGTCATTCAATTTGCAATGAAGTACGTCCAAGAAACTGAATCCAGTCATGCACTCCCATTGCACAGTTCGTTCAAAGATCATACGTATAGCTCGACATGGCATAAACCCACGTGACCACGTCTGACGGGAAATGACCCGCCTAATAAACGAACGATAGTAGTTCGGGCACGCAGATGAGGGATAGATGGAGGAATAACAACGGCAAATTGCAGGGCGCATGGGAATTTAATGAACAGTAAACACAGAGTATTCGCGATGCATTAGCAGTTCTTCATACCCTTCTCGCTTTCCATCGAATACGGTCCGAGCTTTCTTTCGCGTCTTGATGCTACCTCCGTCCGGTCATTACGGCGCTGCCAACGTGAATAATTCGAGCCGCATCTGTCGCTGTGTGCCACTGCTGCCTATAAATTTGCGAGCCATCGGCAGTTTGTCAGGCGATCCAGTGCCAAAACTGGCGTGTAGGGCAGAACAACAATGCGTATCGCGAGCTCTAACCGTGCGCGTTGTCAACGAAATGACACGAAGTGTTAACAACATGGTAGAATATACGTAGCAACATTCCTCATTCAGTGCCAACTGGCGAATTGTCGACACACTAATCGATACATGAATCTTTCTTTCTGTGACACAGAGTAGAGTCGGCATAAATGAAAGGAAGGTGGCATTAAGGGCGTTGAATCCGTAAATTTTTTTTATATTTGTGCCAAACACCGTTGAACTTTTGCACATCAGATAACACGTCATTTCCCCAAATAAAAAAAAAAAAATAGGCCCAATAGTTTTTGCAAAATGACTCATAAAAGTCTCGAAATGGCCATTACGGTGCAGCCAAAATAAAAAAAAAAGTAATTAACTAATAAATTCAAAATTACGGGAACTGAAAGTCAGAGTTTCAATGCATGTCATGACATGTTTGACAAAAGTTAGTTTTCAATATTTCAGTAGTAGCCGAAAGTCAAAGTTATGCAAAAATTTACTCATTTTCATCAATTTTAAAAAAATACAAAAATATATCGCCTTGTATTTACAAAAGTGTCTTGAAGTAAGTAGTTCACATCATTAAGTATCGATATGAATATCTTGTTTCTGCAAGTTAATTATTTTTTATTATTTTGGCTACACCGCAACTGCCATTTTGTGACTTTGAAAGATGATTATGCTAAAACTATGGGCCCTAATTTTTTTTTATTCGGGGAAATGACATGTTATCTGATGTGTAAAAGTTGAACAGTGTTTGACACAAACATAAAATTTCGAATTTTTACGGGTCCAACGTCCTTAACAGCCCTAACTAAGCTCGCGCATCAACAGCGTTGCAGCGTGTTAAGAGAACGTTATTTCCTTAAGGATACAACTAAACGTGCGTTCGATGTCTATGTCTACGAAAATAAAACACATTTAAAACTATGCGTCTCCATTTTTTTTAGAAACATGGTTTCGAAGCACCTCAAAATCACAGAATATTTAGGAATACAGAAGTGAAATAGTTGGTGGGACAGCGAATTCAGTCACACACGCCACAAAAATGGCCAATAGGAAACCTGCAGAAACACGCAGGAGCCAAACACACACGGGGCAGATATCAACAGCATCGGGCAGCCAATAAGCGGGCAAGTTCGCCCGTACCAAATGTGCCGCCACGTCATTTCACGTCTGTATTACTAGAGACCGGAAAAATGCGCGGGTTAACTGACTAGGAGGCTAGCCTACAATAACTGGGTCTTCCAGCAGACATCAGCTGTTCATTAGCTGCTCGCTTATACAGTTGTATGGGGTACGTTGCGTATATTTTTATTTTTGGCTCAGAGACTTCCAACGGGTGTCAAATAAGTCAAAGGCCAATCGTGAAAGTGACACGAACTTATATTTGCTGTAATCCTGACGTGTGCGTAAAAGAAAAGAAGAGTTTTTCAGGTCTCTATGTAATAACTATTTAGTGTGTGTGTCAAAATGTCCAAAAACGGCTTTTCCAGACTACTGTCACGTAAAAAATACCAGCTGGAATCTTAAAACGAAAATAAAGCAGCATGCCCTGGTCTTTACTATGCACTTTCCATAGATAATAAATAGGACATCGCTTGCAGTCCTATAGTAAAAAGCTAATGACCGAAATACTGCGCGCCGTTTTCGCGCTTATGAAGCAGGAGCCCGTTTAGACCTTATCGTCTGCCTGCTTCCGTACCGCAGGCACGACATCTAGCGCCTTCTGTATGGGGCTTTTAAACGCGTGTGGACGGAGTATGTTAAGGGGCCTGCCTACCTGCCCTTCAAATGCGTTGCAGCGAGTTACGACTATTCTCTTTTTAACAAAATATTTTACACACATTGTATCTGTATATCTACGAAAAGAACACACACTTCAAACTATTTCGCTACAGTTTTAAATATCCGGCACGTTTATTATAAACGTCATCTTCAGGCCCCTCAAAACGGCCAAAAATGTTTTTTTTTTTTTTTCAGACTGCCGTATCTTACAAAATTAACAGTCAGATCCGAAAAACACAACTACAGAAACAGCGTTAGACTTTGAACTATGCTACCCATAAATAAAATAATGTGGTCATCGCTTAAAGTCCAATAGTAAAAAGGATAATAGTATAACAGAACGGCACTCCAGCTGAGTGGCTTGCACGGAGAGGCGATAATGTATTACATACATAGGTTAGTGGCCTTAGCGCTCCTGACTCACACACACAAACTCAGCCCATGTAGGGAGGCCCCTTAATGTTACGTGGTGACAGCTCATGACAAAGTGAGTCGGATAGTTGTTGATCAATTTTTCCATTAAGTAAGTTATAGCGGTTGCAATGCTACCATGAAAATAAATACATGAAATTTCTTAATTATTCTAAAAAATGAAATACCGTCCGATGTAGAAAACAGACTGATAAGTGTCCAAACAATCAAAGAACAACTCCTTTTTTATTTTTTTACTGAAATGAAATTTCAAAGCCGATATTCAGAGTATCATTACTCTACGAAAAACCTTAAAACAAATAATCGGATTACTTTCTGGTATGAAATCACCATGCAAAATTAACACACTCCGTGTTAAATGTGTGGGTGTGTTTATATATATATATATATATATATATATACATACATACATATATACATACATATATATACATATATACACACATATATGTGTGTATGTGTGTTTACATATATGTATATATATATACCTCTTTTTATTGTATTATAAATGGACTGGATTGTTATTCATGACTTTTATACGTAGATTTATCAAATTGCAATAGTTTACAGTTAATAACAGTTTTTTTTTTCAGCATTTAATTTTCGGTTCTTGTTTTGGAGTTTTCTTATACAAAACGACTAGCGACCGACAAAATACAGACAATAATGGCATGCAATGTACCAGTCAAGAAAACACCCATACAATTTATTTTATTTCCAAAAATGTATTTTCTTCGAAAATAAAAATTTTAAATCCACTTGCTTCTAGTACTTAAATACGAATAATTATTCACTAAAAAAATTGCTTAGGAAACTAGAGAACAGAAACACTTGATAATACGGTAAACAAAATTAAATTTTTTTATTATTATGTTAACCAACACCGGCCATGGGAAACATGATTACATAATGCGTGATAATACGCTAAGTATATTGTAGGTTGACGAAACCTACGTATTTCAGTAATTACCGGCTGACCTCGGTGGAAATTTCTGAGGCGTTACTTTCGAAATATGAGGTTTCCGTGTTCGAATTACAGGGTAGCCAAAGACGCACGTGCAATTTTCTGCTTTCAAGTTTGTATTATTTCAGTACGTACGAATCTCTCACTCACTCTCTCTTTCTCTCTCTTTAACACCGGGGCATTGACATTTTCCCGCTACATTTTATGGTTATTTGAATGGTGAACGCAGTATATCAGAAATTTCTCCGTTATACATGATACTTGTTTATTCCACAATTTTAGTAGATCAAGGAGACAGTTGTGAGAAAATAAGTAACCATATCTAACATCATAAACGGATGACTATGTAAAGAAAGAGCTTCTCTGATAATTCTTACACACATGACAACATACATTAGGTAATTATTAGAACAAAAATAGTATGCTGTTACTTGAAATATATGATGTGATGGAATAACCTGTCATTAGCACGCAAGAACGTAATGCTACTAACTTAAGAAGTATTTTGGACATACGCCTTTGCAGCAAATGGTGTGTCACAGGAAACCAGAGAAAGCAAAGAGATAAGTAAACAAACACTTACTTGTTTGTGTGTATTCTCTGGTTTTCTGTGAGACACCATTTGCTGTCCAAAATACTTCTTTAGTTTGTCACTCGCCCCCACCGCAAGAATCGTTCAAAGATTTCAAGAACGTAATGGTTACCAACTCCGCAAAAACGTGTTTCCTAAAAATTAATGTTTTACCGTTACAACTTAAACAGCAGATTACCGGGTTAAGGAAGGACAGATATCAAATCAAATATATTAGCCTAATTTATATGAATAAAAAACCGTTATTAAAATTCTGGCTAAGTTGAAGCACAGGGTAGACTCTGCAGATTATTTAAAGTTGATATGATGGTATGTCTTTATTAGTCTAGCCTGTAGAAATATCCTGAGTATAATATTGCTTTAACTGTCTGGACAATTTTAGTTGCATTAACAGAACTAGCATACAATTACTTGTGACGTCCAAAATTCTATCAGTCCTGCATATTTTATGCTGTAACGAAGTTAAATATTCAGAAATATAACTGAAACAAGGATTATGAAAAAAAAAAAAACATAAACACAAATTGTCGACACTACAACCTCCTTCACACACTTTATTAGTACAGGCACAATTATTTCGTGTATTGATTTGTTTCAGTGACTCACGTGCACATCGGCAGTTCTGTTTCAAGGTTATTGGCAGCGTGTCTATGTTCAGACACGTTTCTCATTTTACTGCACCAATCAGAATAAGATTATTGTGAGTCTGTACGTCTATAATTTGCCAAGGCAAGAGAGAGTAAAATCATCCAACCACAGACGATGTAGCAGAGCTGCAGATGTGCACATGACGCATCGAAACCAAATGTTGCAAAAATCTTTTCGCCATAAAATCGCGGCTCTAGTGATTAGACGACACCTGTTTTAACACATCTTTGACGACTGCAAGTCAGTGATAAATAAGGAAACAAGTCGTGGTGGTAACACGTGTAACGGTTAGAAGCCGATTGATATTGGCTAGTGTGTATAGATCTGAGAAGTCTAAGCTGTTGCCAGATTAATGCGCAAATTACTCGTGCCTCTATATATATTCTAATTCGTAGAGATGGTGGAATATCGAGGAAATGTGTCAGCATACTCTTGAAAACGCTGTAGTTTCTGGCAACATATGATTGGCTTATATGCAGCTGACACAACATAACTATCTTCAGACAAATAACAAGCTTCAAATATTGCAATAGCGGGATTCTTATTGGCTCAGTCAAATGGGGTAACAGCTGTACATACAAGCGAAAGCCAGTCATCTTTTGATAAGCTGAAACCCAGCAAACAGCAAAGTTTTGCCGCAATAAACCTTCATCTCTAGCAATAACAGTTTTCTTATTGAATCGGTCAAATGGGGCAATGAATCCATGTCTTTACTACAGCCTGTAGCAGGAGCTGGCCTTCTCACATGATGGGCGTACTTTGGCACCTAGCAAGGAGTCAAGTTTTCCTGCGATAAATCACCGTCTATACTAATTCGTAAAACCAGAGTAAATGTTGACAGTTACAACGGTAACCGCCTAAGAATACAGAAGGCGAACAGCACTTGGTTATAATCGTCTTGGAAGTGTTGTACCGAAGGGAGTATAGCTAGTTTACGGCAGGCAGTAAAGAAGTAAACAACTCCATCAAGCGATCACACTGGACGTAGGTTCACGGCCGTGTCAAGCCCCAGTCCGTACAACGAACACAAACCGGCCAGGAAGGGGGCAGGCAACGGCCGCTGCGCATAACAAATTCCGAAAGGGATATAATTTACTGCGGTTTCCACATCCTGTTATTACGACCTGTTATGCTAATTCCGAGCGCTGGTTTCTGACCATTAATATTCAATTGAAGACTAGAGTCTGCTACGATATATATCGGGACCTTGGAGAACAACCGGACAGCTCCAGGCTTCAGGCCGGTACAATGGACGAGACATTGACGAGGCTTACGATGTCTACCGAACACATAACAATATAGTTTTGTGAACAGGCAAAGGCCATAATTCCCTGTTTCTACTGTTTTTTCAATAATATGTTTTTTAAAAGTCTAAACGAGAACTTATATAAAAAATCTGTTTGGCAGTTTTTTAAAAATAGTTTTTGTCGTCATAAGTAATTGAGACAAGAAATTACACGGTTTCGACCAATAAGTCAACTAACAAAAATTTCGTTGATTACATAATTAGTAGATAACGTCTTTGAATGTTTCTTGCAATGGGACATAATGACAAACTGTATTCTTTTGTGTCTCCATCGTCTTGTGTCAATTTTTGTCTTCGTTCCAGTATTGTCTGTGCTGTCTTAATTGTGATGTCCTGAGTTTTACATATTAGTTTGTTTTGTATATTTCGACTTTTATTTTTGGTTGTTTACAATTTTTTCCCCCTTCATTTGTTGTTGACTAATTCCTTGTGAGGTGGTTTTGGTTTATGGATGTGTTGACTATAGCCAACTCGGCTTGTTTTCTCTTCGTATTTCGTTGTTTGTTTTTCTTAGTATCTTTCTAAGATTTCTGGGACGACATAAATGGCGTATGTCCACAATAATAAAGCTTGTCATAATTAGTAGCGACGGGAATAATTCACGGGTTCACTGACGCATAGGCTAGCCTCCAAGACTATATGTGTACTCAAGCAGACAGCAGCTGTTCATCAGCTGCTCGATGACACTGTGATATGGGGCACGTTAAAGATTATTGGCTCAGAGACTTCCAGCGGGCTTCAAATAAGTCAACAGCCAATGCGAAAGCGACAAGAGCTTATAGTTGCTGGAATTCCTCCGTGTGCGTTAAAGAAGACGCGGAAATGTCGCGGGTATAACGACCAGCAGGCTGGACTGCACAGTCCTGTGTATATTAAGTCCTCAGCTACTTGTATATTGTCTGTTGCTCCAGTGAGTGAATAGTTGTACATTTGACGATGTAGCGCGGAAGTCAGTGAGTGTTTTCATACAGGTACGCCGTTGGTTCGCAGTTCTCAAGGTCACGTTTAATAAACAATCACCCGATCGAGAAAGTTTACAACATATACATGACTTAGAAATACGACCTCTCCTCAGTTGAACACGCAAAATTTCCGTACTCTAATAACTAGGTTAACCAGTGGCGTAGCGTGGGTGTGTTGCAAGACAAGATTTATTTCGCGACGACTGTACAAATCCGGGAGTGGCCTTATTACAAGTGGCATCACACTCGTGCTCCGCCGTTAGATATAGCTAGAGCCACAATTTCATGGGGAAAATATTTTTGCAACATTAGGTTTCAATGCGTTATGTGCACGTGTACAGCTCTGCTATAGGCCGTTCACGATAAAGTGAGCACTGCGTAAATATATTATTTAATGCAAAATCTTCCATGTAAACTAAAAACCAGTGCTAATGTTTCAACACTCTCAAAGTTAACACCACTTGGCCCAATAAAACATACTTTTAATTGATTACAAGTTCTGCTATGTGCTCAGTTTATAGTGAACAGCCTATACACCGTCTGTGATTATAGGATATAGTGAGCACTCAGGAAAGCCCTGCTAAAGTTCTGTTTCCAGCCAACTCGTATCTTTCCGCGCGTAACGGCTAATGACGCGCCACTTGATGTTTGCGTATTTAAGATGAATTGTGCAGTCAGTATAAATTTACCCAGTTTGAATTTTTAAAAAGTTTATTAATCATATAAAATACAATAATGTAAATTTCATTCAGTTTTATTTCGGCATTGTTGTATTTAAATTAGAAAATATACGTAACTATATTGCGCAATTTCTCAGCCAACCATACAGGCAGTAAGGCAACTACAGTTAATGTAGAATTATATGCAGTAACGGCTAGTGATATTTTTCAAGGGTTAAATTTTCAGTGTTCACTTTGTCCCGAACAACCTACAGATGATTTTACTCTCACCTGCATTGGCCAATTACAGACATACAGAGTCGCAATAATATTATTCTGATTGGTGCAGTCAAATGAGAAACGTGTCTGAAATACACGCTGCCAGTAACCATGAAGCAAGGCTCCTATGTGCACATAAGGCATAGAAACAAAGTGGAGCAAAAGTCTTTTCCCGAAAATTATGAGTCTCTTAACTACAAGTAAAACGTATGTGACTAATACATAATACGCACATGAACCGGACTTTCAAAATTTTATCGCTGAAACTGTTGTATCTAATACGAGCTAAACTCATGCCACATACTATCAGTCCTACAAACATGCTCAATTCACAGGCTTTATGTATTTCAGTATTTAAAGGATGGAAGGTCTATTGAGAAAATGACCTAAAATATTTTACAACTCAAATATGAAATTTAGCATTATTCAACTATTACATTATCTAATTACGATTGTCTGACTAGTCTCGCACAATGGACTTTTTAAGGAGATATAATTGCTTAACAGTTTTCACGACTTTTTTTTTTTTTAATTTTCCCAGCCTGTAATTGTGATGTCGTGTTTGACATCGACTACAAGGCGTGTTGTACTTTTATTTGTACATAGTATATATATTAATAAATAAGTATATGTGTAAACATGAGCTCAATTAACATATTGTAGTATTTGTGGCTACACAAGCTTTTGTGTGTATTTGCATAGCGGCCATCCTTGGTCACGGTTGGCGGCGCGGCCACGTTGGCGGCCCTGCAAGCAGGTGCTGGGGACTGGGAAGAGATGTAGTCTTCACCTGCCCGCGGGTCACGTGACCCTACCATCAACCCCCTCCCTATCTTCCTGCAGGGGGAGGGGGGTATGTTCCGCACCACACCGGCACGTGCCCGCGCGGCGACAAGTCCCTTCCGGCCGGACCTTTCCTTTCCCGGCCCGGCCGCAGAACAGAGACAGCGTCAGAGGCGCAACGCGTCCATCTCTGTACTCTTCACGGCCTATACTCAATTGGATACATTTGACCTAACATAGCCTTAATCACGGAGCTCCTCGTATACCTATACGCAATATCGCGACCTTCAAGCACCAAGAAACAAAAATTTACGTCTGGCATTGTGTAATATAATGACCTGATAACATACCACGAAACTAATGAACAAACAACATTTTTTATACTTCCTATCAATGCAGTCGCATATGTTGTCGTCTGCAGCAAATAACACTGTCTTACATTTAATTTTACTGATACTTTTCAAAAGCATATCTTTGATGAAATCATGTATGTACATACAATTTTTGTAATAGTACAAATAGTCCTGGGGGCATTTTCCAGTATGGTGTAATGGATCAGAGGATACAACCCGTAAAATGTTATTCACTAAAATTCCAGTTAAAAATCTGTTTCTGACTGATGAACCTGTAGAATTCACTTGAAACCAGTTAACAGGGAGGTGAAATTCACTGAGAATAAGTATAAATCACTTTTAAATCAGTAGCATTCAGCACGAAAACAATCGGCACGAGTTTAGTAACATCAGTTGCTCATTTTTGACAGAAACTATTGGAATTTCACTGAAATGATTCAATTGTCACTGATTCAAGTTTAGTGTGTATGTAAATAGCATCGTATCTGAACATACAGACACCGAAGATTTCACGACAGCGTGCAATGATGTGTATATCTGTTTTGCATGTTTTACATTAAAAGAATGTGTTTCAAGCATTAAATTTGAATGTTTCCTATTCTTTCCGAAACTATGGTGGCAGCCATGTTGGGCGCGGGACAAGCAAGAGTACACTCGCTGTTTGTCTAGACAAGTATGCAGTTGTCCAATGTACCATGGCTGGCACGTTCACACGGTCACAGAGTCAATTGTCAGAGCTCAATTACAGAATCAAGGTCATGTCTCAATTTAAAGAACTCATCTCTGAGAGAGAAAGCAATAGAGAGGAATACTGGACAGACGGAGAGATAACTAAAGAGAACGCTCTTTCGTGCACTCTGGCAGTGGCACACCCACCCTCGATATATGGAGCGATGCACCCTCTTTATTTTTAGCAAACAAGTTGGTTAACCAAGATTTTGACAGATTCCTCATTAGCGCAGCTATAATGAATATTTGTGGTGTCTTGAAAAAAAAAATTCTCGCCGTTCGTTCTGGGAAGAAGCTGTCAAAATCTGTCCAACACTATTCTGAGATCGTATATGTGACCGTTTCCAAAGTGTACGTGGGCAATTCTTTGGTGGGTGGCGGGACAAAGAGAAGATCATTTTAAATATAATGAGAATCGTGTCTGGCTTGACACTCACTAATACTGATAGAAACAAGAATATCACATGTAAATGTATTAAGTGAAGAGAGATTTTGTCATGCTCCGTGACACCCATTAAGGGAGTTCAGGTGGATAAAAAAAAGTCATAATTTTAAATTTGTGTGAAATAGTGTTAGTTCAGTACTAGTAAAAAAAACTGCTAATAGTAGCAAACAGATTCAAAATGTTAGAACTTTTTTACGTACAACATATTTTGTAAATTTTTTTATATTGATCAAGTCGTAGCCCGTAGTTTCAACGTACATAATATCGTTTAGTTGTGTTTAAGTAAAAACAGGCAAATTTTGCCTTTTAAATGTCACTATGCGAAAACTGGCTGAAAATTTTTTTTGTAAGAGAAATATTTACTCCCAAGTATCGTCTACAAAACTAGCACGATATCATACAATCATAAAATCAAAGTTTTTCCCCACCTGAACGCCTTTATATCATGTAAATTGTACGTGCCCTCTGAACTTACTTACTTTAGTGAAGCTATATGAAACGGAGCGAAAATGTTTTCTTATCCTCTGGCTGAAAGAAGATTCTCGTGGCCAACATGAGTCTTCGCACTGTCGCGCGGAAGGCAGAAGAAGAAGAAGACGTCCCCGGGGACGTTAACAACCATGGAAATTAAACGTTACAAATGTCGAGATTAAGCGGTTCCGCGCGAGCTTGTAATTTACCCGCAGATAACGTCTTTACAGCCAATACATAACCGACATTACAGTTGCCTCTTGATGGCGCCATAAAAGACAGCTCACGTCATAAAACATCCGTCAGCTCACACTCTCTGCCGTGATGCCACTCTCGGGCGTCATCTGCGCCTTTCCGACCTAGCAAGCTGACTTCGCCATATTGCGGAAAAGTACCGGCAGCATCATAACTATCTAGAAACCATTGCAAAATGTCATTCCCCCCCCCCCCTCAATTACCGATTCGCTGTGAAACTGTTTAGTCAGACCCTGCACAACTTGTAAGCCCATTTGATTTAATTAACAAATTTTTGGTTGTATGTGTGTGTGTGTGTGTGTATTATGTAGAGATGGTGGAAAATCGCGAGAATATTTTCTGCCAACGTATTCTGCAAATCAGTGTAGCTTCCTGCGTCATGTATTGTTGGCCGATGGTTATGTGACACAGTCTAGTGGTTTACAGACGAATCACAGAAGTCCAGTAGTAGTGCACCAGAGTTATCTTTGGCCCAGTCAAATAGGGACTCGCCAGTAACGAAATAAAAACGTCTAAAATGAATACATTATATTGAAGCCTAGCAAACAGTCAACTTTTCCCGCGATAAATCACCTTCTCTAATTATATGGTCAAGTCATCTGCGGTGGAGTGAGGCGAGCGCAAGTATCGCTGTGAAAGTGGAGAGGGGGAAGGTGGAGAGAGGGGTTGTAGGGGAATAACGTAGCCACCAAGCGCTTCGACCTAGGGAGGGGAGTTCGGTCGACTACAGGAAGGAAGGGAACTGTCTGACCTTGAGTAGTTCACATTTTTCCCGGGACAACACCGAGAAAAAAAAATTTTGCTGGTGCAAACAAAATTTGTTTGAATCAACCGAATAATCTGTTTGTATAGGGGCAGATAAATATTTGTTTGCTCGTACCACATTAATTTGTTCCCTCGATGTGTTTCAGGCAAATGGCTGTATTTTGTTAGCAGTGCCAAACATTTAGCTGGTCATAAAAATATTTCATTGGACATATCAAATTTACACGTAATATTTTAAGAACAAAAAATATATTTTTATAAACTTAAAAAATTTTCGAAATTTTAAGATATATATATATATATATATATATATATATATATATATATATATATATATATATATATATATATATATATACACAGAGTTGGACCGGGATTTGACCCAATAACCCTTTACGTACCTCTTTCCTTTCATGAGCTAACCAACTAAGATGCGAGTGCTTCTGTGACAATATGATTGTTATTTATATAGGAATAGTTAATATTTTGTTTCGATTGTATTGCTGCTGTATTTTCAAACATGTTTGTCTTCCGTCTACGAAAAGGTAAACGACGTCAATTAATATTATTAAAATTATCAGCTCCCACCGCAGCATAAAGAACGAAACGTGCAGCTGCGGTGATAGCGAGAGAGAAATTTCATCTTAAAATTTAAATTAGCTTAATTATTTCATTGTTACGATTTGATTTTTCGAATACAACGTACGATTTGAAAGGTAAAGTAATTAGCTACGTCCCTATTGAAATATTTTCAATTAAAACTTGTCAAAATTTTAATCAAGAAGGAATCAAGGAAAATATAACACAATAAGTGACGCGGGCTTTAAAGCAACGATTTACTTTTAGTAGTGGTTTGCTGAATTATACACCGGATGTTTACGAAAGCATGTTGCAAACTGTGTGAGACGATTCCTTGTACAAGGAAAATGGGGTAAGGTTATGTAATGCAAGTTCTTCACTGATACAAAGCTTAATAAAAAAATTCACGATGGAAAATTAGCACTGAAAACCAATATTTTGTTACAATAGTCAACAGTAAGTAGAGAGAAAAATAATGCATTCCCAGATGCGATTTATTATCTGCAATCCGTGAAAAATAAAATGTTTGGAATACCTTTCACCTTCAATAGATAATTGGGTTGCTCAAGCAGTTTTTTTTGGCACACCATTTTATTTACTAGGCTTAATGCATTTTTAGGAAATTAAATGACAAAACCAGCTTATGCAGAAAGCACCAATGAACAAAAAAAGTCTTCGCAACACACTGTTTTCGAGAAAACAGGCACAGAAATGTGGAGCCTTACATATAGGCATCACGCTATACACCGGAGATTTGAGCAACCCTATCATTTAATGAAGGATAAAGGTATCCGAAAGAGTTTTTTTCTCTCCACAGTTACAGATCTTGTTATTACTAAAACACACACGGAATGTCATTATTTATTTCTCCTTAGTTTTGGTTACTTTAACAAATGTTGGTTTTCAATGTCAATTTTCATTTGAGAATTTCCAGCGCGCCAACCAGAAACTTGCATCATTTATTTAACTTAACCAAATTTTTTTTACAAAGAATCATCTCGCAAAATTTGTAACACAACTCCATGAAAAAATTATTATTTTGTCAAGGTCACTTATTTTCACGACTTCGATAATCCCGCTATGAAAATTTCATTAACTGGTTTTGCCACAAGACGAATTGTCCAGACATGACACATTTATAATCGTTTGTTGATCGAATATAATGTTTTCTTGTAGCGTTAGTCAAGTGTATTTCGTGTAAGCAAACCTGTTTACAATTTATTTTTTTGCGAAATGATTTTTATAGCTGCTGTCGAGGTTTTTTTTTTTTTTACTCCAGTGGATTAGCTTTCAAGGACGCCGCATAGGCCTACCTGGAGCTGTTGTACGCGTTGGAGATTCATAAGCGAAGGAATGGTAAGGGCTATACAGGTACATCTGGTAAGTTACCGCTCTTAAAGCTGTTCAAGTCTGAAATTCATAATTTTATGCGTTTACGAAGTAGTGACACTTTTACAGACCAGAAACTACATTTTCGTCTGATGGAAAAATTTTTAGCATGCATAGAATAGATCTACACATAACGGCATGACAAAATTAAAAAAAAAAAAAAAAAAAAGTGTAAGTTACGGGAGAATACACCCTAACATAGTCGAACAGGCTTACTGAACTGACATAATTTAGACTAAAATAAAATGTTATGGAGTACGTGATACAAATTATAGTAACATAAAAAATTTTAAAATCATCTAAAATAAAATTCTTTCTGATTACAACAACATCAAGTCTATAACTATACGAACTGCAGTCTCGGTGTGGTGCATATTGGCAGTTACCCTACACCTATCACCGACTAGGCGGTCGCCTTAAGGATGTGCAAAAGCGATAACGTCATAATTTTATATTTATCTGAAATAGTGTTAGTTTTATAGACGACGCTTGAAAGTGTAGTTTCCTCTCATGAATCATAGTTTTCTCATGATGGTGCGTCGAAGTCTAAATTTGCATGTTCTGATACCATGCAAATAGTGGAAACCACAATTGACTTATTTACGTGAAATAATTCACAGTGAAATAACATACAATGGGCTACGTAATAAAAAATTTTAAAAATACCACGAACTGTTTTCGTATTTAAAAAAAAAATGCTGAAGTTACAAATTTATTTTCTGTACTTTTGCGATTTTTTTTTTAATTCGAAATATTGCGTTATAAGTTTTTTTAATGTTTTATTGCTTATTTCATGAGATGTCAGTTCACAGATAATTATTTTATTTAAATAAGTCAGTTTTCACTACTTGCATGGCGGTGTAACAAGCAAATTTTTACTTTGACACCCCGTTATGAGAAAGTTATGAGAGCTAAAATTTGTTTCGTTAGAGGAAACTGCACCCACAAGTATCGTCTACAAAACTAAAAAATTTTTCCAAAAAAAATATATAATTATGATTTCATCTCAATTGAACATCCTTGTTTGTTTGTGGAACTGTTTCGTATAGTCAAACTAATTCGTCTCTACTTGTTTAGCTAACCACGTTGATATTTTCTGTACATAGAGCATGGTATATTTATATATATATATATATATATATATATATATATATATATATATATATATGCATAAAGTGATGTTGGAAGTGTTTTTGATAATAATTTAGGAACAATTTCAGCAGCTTTACGAAAAACAGAGAACACACTACATCATTCTCGCTCATGTACAGTATATGACTTACGTAAAATGGACTTACGTCGATAACGTATTCTCCACCTACCTTATGTCATTATAGCACGCACAGAAACAGTTATTCGAAAGAATTAATGAGTAGCTGGGGAACAACACTATCTATGCTCGCGCGAACATTGCCACACGAGAGCGAAGGACGCGAGTATATATTTTCCTTATTGGACAGGTTTTCTCGTGGTGCGCCCAGAGCTCCGCGACTGACTGGTTTTGCTGATACGCACTGACCTAGTCGGACGAGAAGATTTATTAGTCGAACGAGTCGCCTCTGGTTTGGCGTCCCCACGTGATACCACGTGGCGTGGTGGGCAAGAAACCCAACGAGAACTGGAACACTTTAAGGGTGTTCAAGAGCGATAAAAATCATAATTTTATATTTATATGTAATAGTGTTAGTTTTGTATACGATACTTGCCAGTAGTGTTTTCTCTTACGAAACTATTTTAACTTGCATAGTTATCTCATAACGGTGCGTCAAAGTCAAAATTGCCATTATCTGCTACCATGCAAATAATGAAAACCAACTGACTTACGTAAGCGAAAAATTTACAGTGAACTAACATGCCACGGACTACGTAATAAAACCGTTTTAGAAAATCCCGTGAACTATTTTTGTATTTAAAAGAAATTGCTGAATTTTCAACTTTTTCCCTGTACTTTAACGATTTTTTTTAAATTCAAAATATTACGTTCTGGTCTTTTAAAAACTTTATTGCATAGCTTACGGAATGTAACATCACAGTGAGTTATTTTATTCAAGAAGGTAAGTTGATTTTCACTTTGTCGCACCGCTATGAAAAAACTGTGAAAGCTAAGATTGTTTTGTGAGAGGAAACTACACTCACAAGCATAGTTTGCAAAACTAACAATACTTCATATAAATATAAAATTATGATTTTATCACACTTGAATACCCTTAAGGTGACTGCCTGAGTGAACGTATTTTGCGCATATAAGTGCGGACGCGATAAGGACGATACAGGACGGGCATCACGGCTCACCCTAGCCTCTATACGCATAAATCACTGAACTGGTGTGCAGTCTTGTCGCCGACAACTCGCCTCTATGAGTCTTTCAGTGCTGACCCAATTATTTTATGACGTATTATTAAATAGCGAAGGTGTGTTGTACACCCCTATACATTTTAAAACATCCTACGCCAAGATTTACATTCCTAAAAAAAGTCCACAAAAACTCCCATTCCGCCGTTTTGGGCCGCTTGAAAATATGCTTTAGTGTAGTGGTGAACCAGAAATAGGCATACACACGTGTAACACTGCGTATGCTATTCCTACACTTACACCACTCATGTGCGATGAGAAGTTTTTGAACAGTCCCGCTAACGAGCCAAGCTCTGCACACTGCTCAGCGGTCTGGACAGACGACCACCTTACGGGGCCCGCCTACATAGCGCCTTAGCGGCCGTTCGACCTCATGGACGTGGAGTTTCCCCCCACAAAAGCGGGATTTACATAAGAAACTGATAGAACTGAAACCATTTACTCTTAGTGTGAGGTACCTTAATATCTTTTATATGTCAAACACACAACCTCACGACTAATATTTTCTGTGAAAAAAAAACGATTCTTCTGAAACTCTACACCACAACTTTCATGGCAGTTAGGCGGGCCCCTTAAGGGCGTTCCAAAGGAAAAAAATCATAATTTTATATTTATACGAAAATGTGCTCGCTTAGTAGACGTTACTTAAAAGTACATTACCCTGTTACAAAAAAAATTACGCTCAGTCAGTTTTCCCATAACGGCATTTCAAAGTCAAAATTTTTTTTTAGTTCCTATACCCCCAAATAACTAATGGACATAACAAAACGAAATCATTCACAGTGGAAGTACATATCGCTGGTTAGAGCTCTGCTTGAAAAATTAACGAAAAATTCTACTATTATTTATGCCTATTAACAATGATTTGTATTTTTTAAAAATTCTGAAAAAGGATTTTTTTTTCTACTACGAGAGATATAGGTCAACTTTCAAGAATCCTATTGCAATGATTCTGCACGACAAATTAATGAAACATCCCATTGTAATTTATGTCAGGCAGTTAATCAAGAATATATCCTGTGCTTTGTCGAAGATAAAATGTTGATAATACAATTTGAATAAATGTTATGGCTCAAAAAATGAAAATACAATTGAATAGTCTAACACTTCCTCTTAAGATTTCGAATGTCGTTCTTCGAGCAACTTGCTGTCCCACGTTCTCGAGTAGGAAAACAGGGTAGGCAGAAAGACAAAAGGCTGTGTAGACTGGAGAAAAATGCAACCTGGACTCCAGGAAGGAAAAATAAAAGCAAAGAGGCCGGGAGGCAAAAAATGGCAGCTACTGACATGCACAGACAGCAATGCAAGCAAAGAGCGAGTGTTGTCAGATTGCAGACTGTGTTGTGACGTGGTTTATTGTCGGCGCGGCACGTGACTGATCCGGTCGTTCCCACGAGGCGATGGTTAACGGCACTTGAATCTACTCGACCTCTTCTTGTTTCCCCGGCTACGGCAGAGGCAATAGTCGCAGGTCGTAGGCCTTCTCTTTGTAGCTTCGCACAAGCATCTACTGCACCGTTAAGGACGTTGGACCCGTAAAAATTCAAAATTTAATATTTGTGCCAAACACTGTTCAACTTTTACACATCATACAACATGTCATTTCCCCGAATAAAAAAAATTAGGGACCATAGTTTTAGCATAATCACCTATCAGTCACAAAATGGCAGTTGCGGTGTAGCCAAAATAATAAAAAAAATTAACTTGCAGAAACAAGATAATTCATATTGATACTTAATGATGTGAACTACTTCAAGACACTTTTGTAAACACAAAGCTATATATTTTTGTATTTTTTAAAAAATGATGTAAATGAGAAAAATTCTTGCATAACTTTGACTTTCGGCTACTACTGAAATATTCAAAACTAACTTTCGTCAAACATGTCATGAAATGCATTGATACCATGACTTTCAGTTCCCGTAATTTTGAATTCATTAGTTAATTACTTTTTTTGATTTTGGCTGCACCGTAATGGCCATTTTCGTGACTTTGATGAGTGATTTTGCAAAAACTATGGGACCTATTTTTTTTTATTTGAGGAAATATCGTTTTATCTGATGTGCAAAAGTTTAACAGTGTTTGGCACAAATATAAAAAAAAATTAAAATTTACGGGTCTAACGCCCTTAACCTTTCTAATCTGCTCAGAGGTGAATACACGAGAAGATTTGAGGTGTGTGTGTGTGTGTTTAATTTGATAGATACGGTATCTTACATTGTTCTTACGATATTCAGAGTTACAACGCTTAATAACAAATTTTTTTAAAAGAAATGTTTAAATAAACGTAATTTAAATGTCCATTTTTAGAGTAGAATTACTGCCACTACACTTATTCGCATTATGGACAATCTGAAACACAATTACGACTTTATTTATGAAAACTATCACTGTACAAAAATAATGCACAGTATGAATCATCCTGAACAATTATTTGGAAATAACCTGAAGACATAATTGAGGCATCTTTGAATGGTTATTGCAATGGAACTTTATATAACAAGAATATATATTAAATAGTTATTCGTGCTTGACATGATTCTTTGACTGACACGTGCGCCGTATGTTGTATAGTCATTTTTATATTGTCCACATTCCTCTTTGTCAATTCTATTTTAACCACAAATTAGGTGTTTGTTTTCGTTTATGGTTGTCTTTTTAGTTGCACTTTTGATTCCATTTCAAAATCGGGATTTCTTAACTCGGGAAAGGGGAAGGGGGACACTTTTCTGTTAATTATTCTGCTTCCAGTATGCATACACCGGTAAATTTACATACGTGCAACTGTGTTAGTGTCTTTGTGGCTTGCATGGTCATCGTTATACAGGTTTTATCAACAAATCATAAGCGGAGCCAGTAATTTTGTGTGAAAAGAATTTTGTAACAATACCTTTTACGCGCCTCTGCAAATTTGCTTCATGGTCAGTGAGTGCATGGTTTTAACTCTCAGAGTCTCAGATTTCTACCTGCAAATCACAGACGTATTGCATCGCAGTAACTTTTTTTTTTGAGAAGTCAAGTAAGCGACGCCTCTGCACTTATACATTTTGCCAATAACCATGAAGCACGGCTACAGATGTGCACTTTAGGCATTAAAACAAATTGCTGTAAAATTATTGTAACCAAAAATGACTGGCTTTAATCATAAGTTATGGTTAGAAATGCGGGTATATCGCGAAAATATTTCGTGATACCGTTGACAACATAGCTGTCTGCATACCAATAACAGGCATCAAATATTACATTAACGGTATTCTTATTGACTCAGTAAAATAGGGCAACAGCTCTACGTACGATAGAAAGCCAGTAATAATCCAATAGGCTGAACATGTGTTGAAATCTAGCAAACAGTCAAGTTTCCCCACGATAAACTATTATCTCTAGCAATGGTGTATGGCCATAAATCCATACATTCTTAATATTATAATTTAGGCATATAACAATAAATGTGTGTCTCAGTGGCACAGTGTGCTTGTTTCCAGTGGTGTAGCATGGCTGTGTTCCAAGGCGTGCGGTATTAGCAGCGACTATACGCTTTGAGCAGTTGTGTTGTTGCAGAGACCAAGGTGTATATATTATATCTTGCCTCTTATACGCTACTGGCTGTGGAGTGTTCCTGACATATACATACTGTATAGTGGCTAGGCGTCGCTGTGTTCCAAGGCGTGCGGTATTAGCAGCGACTATACGCTTTGAGCAGTAGTGTTGTTGCAGAGACCAGGATGTATATATTATATCTTGCCTCTTGTACGCTACTGGCTGTGGAGTGTTCCTGACCATACAAGTCAAATGTTTCCTCAGAAAACTCAGTGTTGTGTACAGTCGTTGCTGGGCACCGCACACCTTTGAACACTCCACACGACGCCACTGGTTGTTTCCCAAGGCGTGCTGAATTAGCACCGACAATACACTTTGAGCATCTAGCAGTTGTGTTGCAAAGACCGAGGTATATAACTGGAGGATTCGTTCCTTGTCTCTTGTATGCCACTAGCTGTGAAATGTACCAGTCCCTACCAGTCCAATGATCTAGACAACTCAGTGTTGTGTGCAGTCGTTGCTTTACACCGCACACCTTTGAACACTCCACATGCTACGCCACTGGTATTATTGCCGGCACATGTATGTGCACGCGAGTCCCCTCCTACCCTCAAGGCTACAGCTCGTCACGGACGGGTCCGCAGAAGAGCGACAACAGAACGGCCCGGCTGAATACGCGCAGACATAAAAACATTCGTTAGTCGAGCTTGAGTACCAGCGAATACACCAGCAGCTAATGTTTGTGAAACAGCCGATAGCACGGCCTGACCTGCGCGCGCATCTCTTCCCCTCTTGCCACGCCTACCCCGCTTACACCCGCTCAGACAAGCGCATACATCTGCCGGTTACAGTATGTCCAGCCGAAAAACATTCACTCGCATATCACGCACATTAGCAATCGCTTGTTACGTCCGCTCGTAGAACAAAACTACCAATCATACACATAAACAGGACAGAGAGGAACTTGTTAGGGCGTCCATCCAATACCCACAGCCGTTACTGCGCGCGCGCGTATTTATCTGTCGGCCTAATCAAATCTTACTAATTCATTCGTATTTGCAATGCAGACGAGGGAGGGTGTGGCAGGAAACTGCTTTCAGGCAATTCATTACGAACTGCATGTCCACGTCGAGCGCGGGCTATTATCCACCGCATCAACACTCGCGTCCATTAGTGCTAACAGGTCCATCGATGCCGGCGTGCAGTTAGATTGGAGGGTTGCTTTATTGAGAGGGGGACGGCGTCTAAAAACGACGCCCGTGCAAAAATACCGTCGTGGCAGGGCGGACCGATATAACTCGCCGCCGGGAATACTTCAATCAAAAACTACGACGGGGATACGCGCACACTCATCGTGATGCCCTCGCCCGACACGACTGGCGTCGTCGTCAACCTCCTCCTTCCCAGAATGCTCTTTCGTCTCCGGAGCATAAAAGTGGTTCTTCGTTTGGCACTTATCGGGTAACTTCGCCAGGATTCGAGCCACCACCCCTCATGCGCCACGTTCTTTGCATACAGCTTCCCCTACTTTCACCATCCCCTGTAATAGTTAGAATTAGTTCAGGTTGCTTTAAGGCATAGGTGCATGGAAATCCGAAAACATTTTTAACTGCTGATGGTGTCTTTTATCGTGGCCACAATGGGTAACTGCATAAAGTTACAAGCCTGGCAACCAAATGAATAGATGCAGCCAGGGGGAGTTTTCGGGGTTTGTTACACCCCTCCCCCCAATTAGTCACAAAAAAAATCATATTACAAGATTAATATTGACTAGTATAAAATTCAATGTTTCGTTACGAAAAACTGTTTAATTTACACTACATTACACCTGGAAATCCGAATTTTCCCGAGGGAGGACTCCCGCCGGGAACCATCAACTTTAGAGGCGGTGGTCGGTGTTCATAATATTATTCTCATGTTTAAACCCCTCTTACACAAATCCTGGCTACGCCACTGGATGCAGCTGCATTCATGAGACGTTTGTGATGATTTACAAGTTCTCTCACACTTTCATAACGTCCGGCTCGTAAACATGCGTTCTAAGTGACATCGTAAAAAAATGAGGATGAGAATGGTAAATAGAAGTTTCACTTTATGATTTGAAGTAGTTTATATCACTGATTTAACCAATACGTAGTTGCCTAGAATGAAAATATGTTTTATACCGTAATTTTTCAATCCGAAATATAATACAGTTTCACTTTATGTAACTACTGATTGACAAATTAGTAATTTAAATACTTCGTGTTCACGAGCCGGCGTTCAGAACGTGTGAGAGAACTGTTTAGTTAAAAATCCCAACAAACGCTACATGTATGCAGCTGCACCTACCAATTTTGTTGTCAGGCCACACAACTTTATGCAGGTTAGCACAGTAGAAATTCTAGAATTAAAAAATGTGCATTTCAACAATTTTCTATTTCCCATGCACCAATTCCCTTAAATGCCCCAAAAAATATGTTCGCTTAATAGAAGGACGGATTTGTTACGTATTTCCTTAATTTAACCAAACTGTTTCTACTAAACGAAAAGTTGATATTTAAAATAACTTGAAGTAACCTAAACTAAACTGCCGAAGAGAACAGGGAATGGAGGGGAAGGGATTGCGCAGAACGGGGCAAGTCAGAGGTGGGGGCTTGAATTCTGGCGAAGTTCTCCGATCAGTGCCGAACAAAGAACCACTTGTATGCTCCCGAGAAGTCACCTTCACCCCTTACACGGTGGCGCTAATCGACGATTGGCTCCCGGGTCGACGCGCGGTCGATCACGTCGATGGAAATTGTTTAGTGGGTCCCGCGACAACTGGAACTGATATCGCTGCTTGGGCGCGACGTAATGTTTGCACTTCAAGCTCGGCCCATGACGTTCGCTCGTAGATATCAAACTATCGGTCGTAACGTGGTTGAATGTGCTTCGGACGTACCTTGGTCACAGACTAGGGCGGCTCATTTCATACTGACGAACTTGGCCGCTTATTGGCTGCCCGAGGCTGATACCAGCCCCGTGTATGTTTGGCACTGCAGGTTTCCTATTGGCCTGGGTGCCGGTTAGCTAGGTTTAGGTTGTTCAATATAAATTGAGCACTCAGCAGAATATGTAGTTAATTAGAAATATGTTTTACTGGGCCAATAGATGGTAACTTTTGCTAGAAATGAAAAGGTTACACGGGTTTTTGTTACATGGAAGTTTTTATATTAAAAATAGTAAAGATGGTTGCAAAATGGCCGAAATAAAACTGTAGGCAGTGCTTACTTTATCGTGAACGGCCTCTAGTCGCCTACGCTGATTGGTGGCAGACGTTTCCGCCATATTGCTGGCCAGCGAAGCAATTTTGCTGACGTGTATGACTGAGTTTGTCATTCTACCGGCTATTTCACTTCTGTATTCCTAAATATTCTGTGACTTACGGCGCGAAAAGCATATTTACGGAACGCAAAGGGTCGCCACTACAATCTGTGCGCTCTTGCCGGAAGTGAGAGGAAAATTTAGCAAGGCCATTTACCTGAAAGCCAGTATTATGTATTCTTGAGCATTTGTTATTTGCCCTTCGAGAAACCCGAAAAAAAGTAAATAATAATCGTTTATCGCTCGTAATTTTTCCGTCTGAGTGTGCAAGGGTGCCCTAAATTTAAAAAAAAGGCAACATTCGCACGAAACGGACGTGATAAATGTTGGGTATAGTAAAGGGATAAAGGAGCAAGATGACAATGACACGTTGTATTAAATACGGACGCAGCCTATATGACCTGACTGAGAAAACCAGTTAACTTCAGCAGATGACTTTTCGTAAAAGTAAACTCACATTTCGTAAATTTCTTGATAACGTTATCGTAAGGAGACAGCGAGTCAAGAACGGAAATTACGAAGTATATGACTACAAGGAGGTAAAATAGACAAGATGCAGCACAATTACATGTCCTAAACTAATTTACGTTCCTGACTTGTTGAGTACTGTGATTTTGTCGCTAATTTATTTATTTAGTTTATTGTATCACGTGCGCCTGTTTAAAATGTGTTAAAATATTTTTTTTTTTTGTGAATGAGACCCGTTGTAAGAATCTTCCACATAAACTACTCCTGATTGTGTAAAGTAAAATACTTCTGCGCTGACACATGTCCACAGTTTCACGCAGAGTATAGTCTATTTGAAAATTTCAAGGAATCATACACTGTAAAAAAAGTTAGTTATGTTGCTCATCATATGTATGGTAATATTCCCCAACCTTGAGAGGGAAATCTGATTTCCGAATATGTGTGGAAATTTCCGCAAGGTAGTGTATTCGCAACACAAACCACTTGGAAGTTTCGCTCGCGTGTTATGTCAAATTGTCCTCGAGGGCTGCGCCAATATGTAATGAAAAATTACATTACCGGTTGAGTAACTTTCATTGACACGTGTTGAGTAATTTTCCCTCACTTGTAGAGGAAATTCGCTTCCATTAACATGTAGAGTAAATTTACTTCAATTTTTTTACAGTGTGAGTACCACTGCCAATAAATTTCGAAGAAAATATTTGACAATGTTCATGGCAACGGTGATATTGTAGACCATTTTTCAAGGTGCGTTATTTTCGAATACATGAGGAGGTTTTTGTTGCAGGAACTTGTGGATGACAACACTGACTCAAAATAAGATTCCAGACCGGCTGAGTTGGTACAGGTCCTTCAGTACGCAACAGAACGTCGTCTCACGTGTCTTCAGTACTCAACCATCAATGAGTGAGACCCAGATGCAGAAAATATGTTGTTTACATGCTACGTATTGGACACTTCAGGTTCTATGTAGAACCAAAAATGTCAAATGACATAGCATTAAAACATCTACGACACAGACTTCTAGTACTGTGTCCTACGAAACAAGATATATTTTCCGAGTTACAGCAGTCTAAAAACATATGATTTTAGCTGTTATGAGGGACTGTTTCTAACTAACGTTCTGCATTTTTAAATTTAACGAAATTTTGGTCAGCACTTAACATCGAGGTCTTTAACGCTGGTGAGGGGTGGCATGATGTATGGAGCGGCGCGGAATAAATGGAGGACGGAGGAAATGGGAGATCCCCGAGAAAACCCGCCGACCAGCGGCATCGTCCGGCACGATTCACACATGCGAAAATTCGGGAACCGACCCCGCCGGGTATCGAACCCGGCTCTCCATGGTGGGAGGCGAGTGTTCCGACCACTTTTTAAAATTAAAGAAGCATATTTTTGAACGATTCCCGCAATGAGGGCGAGTTACAAACTAAAGAACTATTTTGGACAAACGCCATTGCTGTGATATTTAGTTTGTATAGAAGCATAGTTGGAAACGGGTGTCCTTTCCTTTAGCAACATACATGGAATATGTTAAACGGTTTGGCGTAAACACGGCATAGGCGTGACTCGCTTCAACATGGTCCAAACATCAGATAGGCCTACATAACTTAACTTTGAACAGCCTACAGTTTGATGTACTTTTTCGTTCTCCACACTAAGGTGACGTCGAAAATCGAACATGAAGGTTTTTAAGGTAGAATAATCATCGACAGCTCGCGAACAAGCACAGTCGACATATCCTACTGTCCGACGGAGACACGACGGAACACAGAGAAAGGGTAAAGCCAGAGAGAGAGAGAGAGAGAGAGAGACAGTAGGACAACACGTGGATGATAACGCAGCTGAACGCGAACGTCAGCCGGGCCAAAGTTAAATGTCTCGTGAAGAAGCAACCCCTCGCTGGCACATCTACAAAGCGCTTCCAGTCAATGTGGAATGCATCAGCTAGGAGGGACGAGGCGATAACGCCCCTACATTGTAGCTGCTCACACATAAATACGTCATCGGGGAGGTTTAACACGGGATATATGGCTCACTCGAGGTGATGTACGACTGCACCACCTACTCCGACTGGGAGGAGTTATGCACGACTGTTTTCACTACGTCAGCTACGGAACCTGCTCCATTATCAACCTCCATAGTCTTCATGTCCACCACTAGTGCCTGAAGGAAGGAAAGTATTACAAACCATTACTAGAGACATGCAAAATTCGCGTTATTTTCTGACAGCTGACTAGACTCCACGTGACTATATGCTTGTTCGACGTCTCCCGCTGGCCGATATTGTCGTGAATTGCCGCGGAGAATGCTCACACGGTAGAGAGGCCAATCTTTGTAAAGACGTAACACACGTAAATGACAACACATAAAAGTTCGTGGCCAAATAAATCACAGATTATGTTCTGTTATGTATAGGAAAGCGAAATTTATAGTCTGCTACCAAATGATAACGCGAATTTTCCACGTCTCTAACCATTACGTTATGCTTAGCGCGAGCAATTACCAGAGACACGTGCCTTGTACACGTGGGATGACTTCAGCATCCCACTGAGCTGATAAAAAAAATAATTCAGAATTTCAAATAATTAGGAACCCAAGATTTTCGCGAAATGAATTTTCAAACAACTTGTTTCAGAGCCTTACGTACACGTCTCTATCTCTGCTTCGTGTTTGGAAGTTTTAAGTTTCACAAGTCTTACACCACTCTAAAAAATATTTTGTAAATTTACCAGACGTGCGTATAGGAGCGCTAAGAAAGTAGGTATAGTAGAATAGTTTCCCAGACATACATGGGAGCAATCCTAAACCTTTGTATAAAACAGTCAAATATATACTGTAGTTACCAGACTTGTATTGTAACAACTATAAAAGTTTGCATATTTACAAGACGGAAGTATGGTAAGTGTCCCATACTGCGTCTGGGATAATAACTTCCTAAACCTTTTAGGATATTTTTTACAGTGTTGCCCGAAAATCACAGACGTGTGGTGTCGTTGTCAGTGGCGGAATTAAGAGAAAAAAAAAGGGGGGGGGGAGAGTCCTACCAGGCTGAAGCCCCTTCCTCCCCACAAAAAAAAATCGTGTTCAACATTATGTAGCTAAAGTACGTGCAGTCGCCTCAAGGAAACTGGAGTTTTGTCCCATGATGATCCAAGTACATTTAATGTGTCCTACTTGTAGGTATGTTATTTTTAATGTTCTGTAACAGTAAACAAGCACATTTTTGGGATGGCTGGTAATTTTTACAATACATTATATCATGTAAGCCCCACCCCTCCACATACGTTTCTAAATCCGCCACTGGTCGCAGTGATCTCAACCTCACTGACAGAGTAAAATGAACGACGCTTCTTCGCAAGGATACGCACTGTCGATAACAATGCATAAGAAATGCATATGTGCGCGTAAGCCATGAAACAAGTGGTGCAAAATTATTTTCGCTAAAATCAGGCATCTCTTATTACAGCATGTTTACGTGAAAATATATTAACGAGGTAGTTTCCGTAGATTTATTGATATTATATTTACTTACTTGTAACCACGGCCGTAGGCGAACAGGTCTGGACACTCGCCTATCTAACAATGTATTTTGCTTGACCCCTTTGTTGTTTGGCTGTAGTTCGTCAAGTTACCGAGAATGTTGTACTTTTTGGCGCTGTTTTCCGGGCGGTCGGACTCAAACTTCGCCCACTTTTTTCCATTGTTAAATATATAAAGTAAATAAAGATTTATGGAGCCATGATTTGAAATTGTGAGCGAAGGAAGTATTTCATAAATTGATAAAAAATACGTTTTGATAAACTGTTTATTTTAGTGGGAGGGAAGTGGGCGGAGCTTGAACTTGACCGCCCGGATTACAGCGCCAAAAATGTATAGCATTATCGGTAACTTGGTGAACTGCAGCCAAACAACAAGGGGGTCAAGTTTCCAGGCGAGTGTCCAGACCTGTTCTTCTACGGCCGTGCTTGTAACTAATTTTTATGATTTCATTTTGAAACTCATAGCCCGTAGTGACATAAAGTAATACTTAATAGAATTTATTAAGCATAAGTGAGATGCCTGTTATTCATATTAACAGATGTGTAGAACCCACGATTTTTGGTGAAAAGCAATTCTAAAACAGTTTGTTCCAATGCCTTATGTGCACATATGAAGCTCTGCTTCAAGGTTACTGGCAGAATGTATTATTGCTAGAGCCACGATTTTATGGCGAAAAGATTTTTGCAACATTTGGTTTCGATGCGTCATGTGCACACCTGAAGCTCTGCTACATCGTCTGTGGTTGGATGATTTTACCCTCACTTGCCTTGGCAAATTATAGACGTACAGACTCACAATAATCTTATTCTGATTGGTGCAGTCAAATGAGAAACGTGTCTGAACAAAGACACGCTGCCAATAACCTTGAAACAGAACTGCCGATATGCACGTGAGACACTGAAACAAAGTGAGGCAAAAATCTTTTTGCGACAAAATCGTGGCCTTAATTATTGCACAGACGTGGCTCATTTGACTGTGCCAACAGGAACAAGCTTACTGCGACACCACACGTATGTGATTTGCTGGTAGAACCCTAGACGCTGAGTTATATACAGCCAATCACTGACTATGAATCTGGGCTGTATATTTGCACATAAAGAATTGAAACAAACTGTTGCAGAATTGCTTTTCACCAAAAATCGTTTAACATACATACAATTCCGGACAGGAATGTAGTCGAAGACACAGAAATAAAAACAGAACAAAAACAACACAAATTCATCTCGGAACGGAACATTGTCGTTGTATGAAGAAAGACAAAACAAAAGCGTAATAAATTAAGTTACAAAATAAGGTGCATGAAATTTGGCGACAAGAAATGCACGACGACAACGATGCCAGTACAAAAGACGAGAGACAGACGGCTGTGAACACAGGCGAAACAACAAAGATAAAACAGACGAAATGTTGCAGGCTTCTTTCTTAGACAACAGAGGTTTCCGGACTGAAATCTGTTCCGGTCTCCATGATATAGTTTCTGAAATGACGCTGGTGTAGTTCAATGGTTCGTGGAATATAAGTTACAAAATAATATAAGTTTCTAAAGGAATTCCTACTGTAATTTAGGGCCACAGTGGCCAAGTGGTCCTATCACTCGCCTCCCACCACGGCGATCCGGGTTCGATTTCCGGTGGGGTAGGTCCCTGGATTTTCGTGTTTGTGAATCGTGCCGGACGATTCCGTTGGTAGGCGGGTTTTCTCTGAGATCTCCCGTTTCCCCCGAGCCTTCATTCCGGTGCTGCTCCATACTCACCTCATGTCAATCCTCACCAGCGGTAAAGACCTCGATGTTGAGCGCTGACCAAAATCTCTCACTTTTACTGTAATTTTTAGAGAAAAAATAAAAAAAAAGCTAAATTCGTTTACAATTCGTGCTGGACAAGAATTTCCACACATGAACTTCATTCTGACAACACCCATTCAGGTCAACTCTTGAAGAACATTATTACAAAATAACTAGGCCTACGAAAATAAAAACTTGCAATGTTCCGAAATCACGGTTCCATAAGTTATTTGTTATCATTAAAAGCAGCTTGTGCCACTCAATATCTTCCGTACAAAATACAAAATTAATTCTATTTTATTTTATTACCAAGTCAAACAACACTGATGAATCTCTCACAAATTTGCTGCCAAGTTACTGTAATCAGTTAACTGTCAACGTCATATTCTCTTGAATATCTTTACAGAACACGACACTACTGACTGAATGTCCAATAGCCGATATCGCATACCGAAATGGTAGGTCGTTCTTCCAGTATCGGTATCGGTTAACTTTAACGATATTATCGGTTACGAGCACGCGTGAACGGATACGTTTCCAAATCACAGGAAAATATATAACATTCAACACAGAAAGGATGATAACTTTAAGGCCTTGTTACCAAGTTTTGCAGTGATTTCGAAAATATTTTTTTTATTGCTACCTAATACTCATATCAAAATTCCGCTGCACAGTTTTGACTCTTATATGTTATAATTTGTAGCTGAATTTTTTTGTAGAATTATACTGAACGGTATTTTAGATTTCATTACCCAAAGTACCACGTTTTTCGTCGTGAAAATACGCAAAAATGAAGGAAATTATAATTATTTTGCTGGCGAATGGTACATTATTTAAAAAAAAAAAACACGTCCACAGTATTGTGCATCGTGTGATTGCACATTGACTCAAATTTTTTCAAAACTTTTGGTTAAAAAATATTTGAGTTATTGGCACCAGTCTGAAAAAAACTCAGGAACAAGCCCTTAATAACCACCGCTATTATTAGTAAATTATAGCACAACATCTTAAATATTACCCATCATACGTAAACGATACCATACAAACAAAACCATGTCAAAACAAATTGTAATACATACTGTTGTCTGGTGTCTGTGATTGCTCATAACTACACGTTTTCCTGCTTCAAGTACCAAACTTTTTTTCTGTATTACTAATCTGAACACAGTCAAGATTCTATTTGAATCATATAGCGCAAATCAATGTGTATCTTGGGCCAGAGTGCTTGCTCACAAGAGGTGGAATTCGTACGTAAAAACAGTGTTTCGGACTAGCAAGAAATACGGTTTATTACCGTAAGAAACAAGTATGTAAACACATTAGGAACACTGCATCATAAAGGAACATTTCAGAAACTGCTAGCAGTTATAATTCGCGTCATGTTTGAGAATTGCAAGGGGATCGCGGACGTGTTACGCCAACTGTTTATGCCTATGAGGACAATGCAGAAACCGGATTGCCAACCAGAAGCTATGATGGGTTGCAGCAAGCATAAGCCATAAGTAATTATTAAGGTGGCGGTATACTCCCGAGGCCTGACAAGAGCAAGGATATGGATTTACATTTTACCTTACATTAGGTAGAGCTTCTTTGGTGCTTAGTATCTTGCTAACTAACATAACAATAATACCACCACAGACTTTTTTTTATCTAGATGCGGCCCACACTACTACACAACTAAATCACATTCACTTGAAAACACACACAATATAATGTCTTTGAATGTTTCTTGCAATGGGACAGAATGACAAACTGTAATATTGTGGATATACGCCATTGCGATTGTCGTCCCAGAAATCTAAGAAAGAGACTAAGAAATACAAGCAACGAAAAACGAAAAAAGAGGAAACAAGCCTAGTTGGCTGTAGTCATCACATAAATAAACCAAAACAACATTTTTCGTTTTTCGTTATTTGTTTTTCTTAGTCTCATTCTAAGATTTCTCGGACGACATATATCGCAAAGGCGTGTGTCCACAATATTACAGTTTGTCCCACACAATATGCAGGGAAAAATAGTTTGTGGTAGCTAGAAAATACTTTGTGGGTATTCACCCTGCAAAATTTATTTTGTAATCACCACAAACACAATTTGTTGTGGTTATTAGAAAAGAATTTTGCAGGTAAGACTTGCTATAAAAATTTTTCTTTCAGTGTACGCATATTAACACACTTCCACTCAAGCTTTATTCCAGAATTATTCTGTACTAAATAACAAAACGATCATTTCTAGGCCGAAAGCGCGATGGTGAAGGCAAGTGAGCTCCACTGCATATGTAATTTAAGATGTAAGTACCCATCCCCGTACATGCAAGGTCTCCCTGGCCGGAAACGACATTCGTTTGTCGGTAATTGTGAACAGAGCCTGTGATTTTTGGGGGAAATGCCTGAAGTGCACATCTTCAGATCTGTGAATCATGGTTACTGACAAAGTGTATGTGAAGAGGCGTCATTCATTTGGCTGTGCCAATAGGAACAAGGTTAACTTAGACACCACACGTCTGTGATTTGCCGGTGGAATCCCCGAGACATTGAGACTTAAAAACATCCAATCACTAACCGTGAAGCAGAACAGCAGATGTGCACGTAAGTCACTGGAACAAACTGTTGCAATATACTTCACAACAAACCTCCCTGGCTCTCTATTCATAGAGCGAGCTCAAATAAGAAAGCATTCCATTTCTCTCTTCCCAGCGCACTTTAAAGGTGTTTACACAATTAAAAACGTCAGAAGTCGCAAAAATCGAAAGTAAACAATAGTGAGGTGATTTCCTGCGTTCAACCAATAGGAACCGACTTTCAATATTGTATTCTTTGCTGTATTATTTATACCGAAAACTATGTTTAAAAACATTTAGTAAAATATTGAAGTAATAACCATCACAAGGCAAGTAAACAATTTTCTTCTAGTACCGTATTTACAATTGAAAACTTATTTTATATGGCAAATTACATTCATTTCTTTGAAATTTACCCGTATTGCTGTATTTTTAGGTTACAACAAGATGGCGGTTATCAAGTGAAGTAAGAATGGAAGATGGGAATACTGGCTTGTAATCTGATTGGTTAAACTTACGATTTCCGCTGCCGAAGTAGGCTAAGCAGTAACAATTCATGTGTCGTCTATTGTCTTTTGTTTGTTGTCCACTGTTCACAGTTTTTAGTCTATTTCCATCTATTTTTATACTGGGAATCAGGTTCTATATTTCTGTCTGTCCTTTGTGTCTGGGCGTTGTGTCGTTATTTGACTGTATTCTATCTCTAGAATTCTTTGTTGTCTAATATGACACTTATTTTTTTTGGAAAAAAAAACTACTTAATTCCTCTGGAAGTGTTTTTTCTTCTATTTTTGTGTGTGTTTTATATTTGTTTTATCTTGTTCGTTTTCGTACTTTGTCATTCAACACAGGTTTGATAAGCAAAACATGAGCAATGGCGTATATGTCCACAAGCCAGTAATTTCTAATAGTAACAATTAAACTGTGAATGCTTCTGTTCAAATCAATAACATGAAAGAAAAAAATAAAGTGGAGGCTTGCTGCTTAAGTTTTGAATAGTGTAAACCCGTGTAAAGTCCAGAATAAACAGAAAACAAGAACGCCCCTCCACGCGACGAGCACCAAGAGAGACGCAGGCTCCCAGCTGTCCCGCCGCTCAGTCCGCGGTAATGGACCGACAGGAATAATGCAGAGACAACAGCGGAAACACATTAGCCACGCCTGCGTGAATAAAACATTAAACCTTCGATAACGTCAGATGCCAGCTGAAGTGGAAGTTGTCAGTAGGGGGAGGGGACGAGGTAGTGATTGCACCCGCGGAGGTCCTCGACACGATTTAGGGACACATTTATCTGCGCGATTGCAAGAAGCACGAGGACTGCAGGCAACAGCATATACCACCAGACCAGACTGACAAGATTAAAAAAAAAAAGCTTTATTTTTCTTTGATGCCCTGCGAAAGTCTGCCAATGTCTAAACATAAAAATTTATGTCAGAAAGGTTGGTGTAATCGTTACAACATGCACGCATACACGTAAGCTTCAAAATATAACCCCTAAAGGTAGGTTAAAAAATACACTGAACATGTTTCATCATTGTTACTAGTAACTCATATCAATAACAATTTTAAGCGTTTTTGAGCAAAAAAAAAACCTTTTCAAATAAATGTAACCAGCCAATTTAAAACAATATTTTCTCGGAACGTATCAACCGTCGTTACACAAAATTGACAGCGAAAATACCAACAACATGACGCCGACAAATACAGTAAGAAGACTATTTAGTTAAACATTTTACTTTAGCTTATTATTGAGCTTTCATAATATTTTAATGTATAATCACAGACCAATACGTTTATAACATAATGGTCAAAATGTTTCTTGCAATACAGACAACAATCAGTTATTGTTACGCCGGTACTGGACCAGGCAATAAAACAATAACGAATCGAAAATGAACTAAGCGTTTTGTTTATCCGACGGCCTAGAACAACAGGTCTGGCCACTCGCCTGGAAACTTAACCCCCTTGTTGTTTGGCTCTGGTTCACCGACTTACCGATAATGCTATATGTTTTTGACGCTGCTGTTAGGGCGGTCGGCTCAAACTCCGCCAACTTCCCTCCCACTAAGATAAACAATTTATCAAAACGTATTTTTTTTATCAATGTATGAAATACTTCCTTCGCCCACAATTTAAAATCATGGCTCCAGAAATCTTTATTTACTTTACAATGTTAAGAATGGTAAAAAGTGGGCGGAGTTTGAGTCCGACCGCCCCGCCCTGATTGCAGCGCCAAAATGCACAACATTCTCGGTGACTTGAGGAACTACAGCCAAACAAGGGGGTCAAGCAAAATACATTGTTAGATAGGCGAGTGTCCAGACCTGTTCTACGACCGTGGTTTATCCCTATTCAGTGGCTACAGCCTTGCTGCAAGCTCTCAGCACGGAGACTACAGCGCTGAACTGACTCCTGGATAGTTCCGTGTATTGTCACCACAGCGCCACATTGCTCCGTTGACGTTTATTACCAACTAGGCCTACATTCAATCTAAAAAATATTTGTACATTTACATGAAAAATCATCGGAAACCCATTTGCCAAGGAAATTCTTTGAAGAGTACAAAGGACGTTCTTCTAAAAATTACAACGTATATATTTGTAACATTTCAAGGAGCTTAGAAGGGGAAAAATATAGTTGGAGTTATTAATTTTATTCTGATCAAGAAAATAAACTTACATGGGAAATAACAATTAACCTCATATTTTACACGCAATAATTTAAAGTAAAATATTAACGGACGCACCGAAACTATGATACAATTTCTACAGATAGTTAAGGGCCCTGTACAGCAGACGACAGACGTCATGTTTGAGGTACAGAAACAGGCAAGCAATAAGGTCTAAATTGGCTCGTGTGTCTACAACCGTGTCGCCTTTATGCACGTATCGCGAAAACGGCGTGCAGTGTTTTGGTCGTATTTATACGGGAAATGCGTAGTGAAGTCCAGCACTTGCTTCTCTATTTTAGTTCTACGATTTCGGTTGGTATTTTTTAAGTAACGGCAATCTATTAAAGCCGTTTTTTTTAAACAATTTTGAGGTGCCTGAAAAGAAAACCAGAAAAGCATCGTTCTAAATGTGCTCTCTTTTCGTAGATAAAGATATCTAACACACGTGTATTAGTGCCCCCAAAAAATAAAACATTCTTCTAACACGCTCCAACAATAGATCTGGATTCGATTACGACGGGGTCGGTCCCAGGATTCTCGCATGTGGGAATCGTCCTGGACGATGCTGCTGTTCGGCGGGATTTCTCGGGGTTCTCCCATTTCCCTCGAACCTTCGCACCGGTGCTGCTCAATATCATCATGTCACACTTCACCAACGCTAAATACCTCCATGTTAATTGCTGACCAAAATCTCTTCACTACACTTCTTAACCGCTTAATTTTATCACTAGACAAACTAAACACGCAGATTTCTCATTCTGCTTTACATTTTCACACAAAAAATTAAAGAGTGCATTTACAGTTAAGCAATGTTGCTCGACTCCAGTGCAACGCCTAACGAACAATGAAGATTAACAGTTTGTAAGTGTAGTCAAGTAACATGCCGTCCAAAATAGCAGTCATATCCAAGCTTGGCCCCGGGCGAGGTTAGCTCGAGAATTCTGTGAGTGTAAACATCGTCAGGCAGCACTCCAATCGTCGAGAGATAAATCAACTGGGCGCGTTTGTTTGGGAACCTTAATTCAGTTGAAACATAGCTGGGGTTGCGTGTAAATCTCGGGGCTTGCTTGTGTACGCCGTTGTAAACATTTACCATACTCTCTCCCGGCACGAGGGAATCTGGGAACCTCTGTCAGCTACACTCTCGTCGGACATACGCACGTTTTACACGATACCTACCTGCGCGTTAAGAGTGCGTGGTAGATAAATATATGCTGAAAACATCAATTGATTTCTACGCTTTTTTCGAAGCCAATAAGGATAAAATGCTCAATGTCAATCCCAGATAATGGTATTTGCCAACTTTATGAGTAAATATTTATCCAGAATAACTAATTCGTTACGCGTGATCTCTTGCGCCGCAGTTAAATGCACGAGGTTCAGGCGTCAGAGATTGTGCCCTTAGAAGTTCGTAACACTGGAAACAATTTTGTTTGAAACGTATCTATAAAACGGCTTTCGAATGACAACCTACTGCTATCCCCATAGAGAAAGCATTGGTGAGCAGTTGGTTGTCATACGAAAGCCGTTGATAGGCGAAAAATTCATTTTTTCGTTGATTTTAACTTGTGTTCTTTCTTGTTTTTTATTTGTTGTACAATGTCCACTATTTATGTTTTTTTTTACATCTTTTCTCATATTGGGAATCTGGTTTTTCTCTGTGTTTGACTTTTGTGTTTGGGTGTTTTCAAATCTCTTGACTGAATTCAATCTATAGAATTCTTGCTGAGATACATATACTAAAAAAAATTGACGGAGTTCCTCTGGGATTGTTTTTTCTTACGTCTTCTGTGCATTTTTGTGTTTTTTTTTTTTTTTTGCATTTTATCACTTTGTCTTTCAATACAAGTTTGGTCAGTAAAACATAAGCAACGGCGTATGTCCACAAACCAATAAATTCTAATTCTGTCACGGAAATCTGCTACAAAACTTAGTAACTAAATGACCGCTAAAATACACGCCCTCTCCCTTATTTTTAACAGCAAAAAAATAAATAACAGTTTCTTTAAGGTAGGAATTGGCTGAAGGAATAAATGTAATCAGAACATCAGAAGTATTTGTTTTGTCGTGATTAGCCTGTAGGTGCTTGTATCTGATGGTAAAAGTTGCTGGGAACATTGTCGAGCGAGAGAAGCAAATTGACCCCAAGTGATGTAACCATGTTTCATAGACTCTACAGAACCAAGTGGAACAACAGGCTGTGGGTAAAGGAAGCGTGGAAAGGGATGGCAAGGATGGGGGAGGGGAGGGAAAACAGCTGTGATGTTGGTAGCGGTTGGTCACTGAGGGGAGAAGGGTATTTCCCCTCCTCTCCCCCCTCCTGCAAACATGAGGCGCGAGACCCACGTGACCAGCCTCCCAAACAACCGCATAGCTGCCAACCCCCGAGACCGCAAAATCCCCGCTAAACCGCGCGCGCGCAGCCAAACCGCTCGACACATTCCCGCCACAATTATCTCTACTCCATCTCTCGCCCTCTCTTCATCCCTGCGCATCACCCCTTCCCATCCTCTCTCTCTCTCTAGTTGTATTGCATACTAACTACTCCCAGTACGACGCAATCACACCTCCCGCGAGGTTAAAATAATCACTTCTTGTCCCCGCCATTAAACAAATTCTCCTTTTAGGCTGCGTATGAAAACGTTACTCTGTCACAATAAGATACGATGAATTATCGCCGGAAACCCTGATTGTTTGTCGAGTTTCAAAGTACGTTCATCAACGTGCCAAAATATTGGCTTTGTCTTGTACGTGGAGCTGTGAACCTTATTTGGCTGAGCCAATAAGAATCCCGCTATTGTAATATTTGTTTCCTGTCATTGGTCTGTAGACATATACGTTGTGTCAGCTACCATACATGTTGCAAGGGTAGGTTTGCATAAAATATTTTCGCGATATGCAATAATATATAGTTTTATAATGTGTATTGTATGACTTCAGAAAATGTTGACGATTACTCTGAGCGCAAATTGTTAGTACTTATGTAAAATCACTCACAATGTAAGACGAAATTTACTGTCGGGAATTATCTATAGGCCTATTTTATTGACTTCAATTAACATTTAGACCTCCAAGACTACTTACAAATATTGTAACATAATTTCCCTGGTGAAAAATAAAAACATAAAGAGTACAAAGTATAACTACACACTAAAATATCTTAAGCAAAACATTTTAACCTTTGCACTGGTAATCTACAATATATTTTTAAAAATTTCTACTTATTTCCAAAATATCTGATGAACATAATCTTTTCAATTTTTCTTTAACCACTACCATCGTTTATGTTCAAAATATTAAGTTTCTTTTAATAAATTATTCCCATTAGAAGGATATTATTAAAAAAAAAAAAAGAAAGAAAGAAAATAATACTGTAGGTACTCGGGAGACAGGTTTTACGAGAGAAATAAAATTAGCACTTCTATGAATACAGCAGGGATTTGATAGCTGAAGGACAAGATTGGGTTCAGATGATTTTTGGTTACTAAACGTGCGCGATTCACCTGAAACAATTAACTGCTACGTGACGTAAAAAAAGAGAAAAAAATTTCACAGCCACCAAAGAAAGCCGACACCACAAAAGATACACGACACCACGGTGTTTTTTGACGGTGTGTTTATCGGAGTGCATGATTACCGAGCCGAACACCGACGTGAATAATAATAGACTCTCACCGCCATATTGCTTCGCCTAGATGCGGAGATAAGACGAGACGTTGCAACAACGCCATGCCTGGAAGCTGTGACGTAACTGCCAGCGCGGGAAATTGCTGGTTTTGAACCTGCATGGAAGTTTAGATATAGCAGCTTGAGATTGTAGGAACAAATAAGAAAATGTTTTATTTTGTTATACTAATTCTGCCACGGAAATCTGCAACAAAACGTTCGTACCTAAATTGCCACTAAAAAACACACCCTTTCCCTTATTTTTAAAAGTAAAAAAATAATAATAAGCTTTAAATATTACTGGTGGATTTACTTCACAGCAGACATCGCTCACGCAAGTTAAGGCCGTTCAAGTGTGAAGTTAATAATTTAATTTGAGTTTGAAATTATGTCAGCTTTCTGGACGTCACTTGAGACAGAATTTTCCTCTTCTGGAAAACATTTTAGCATGCACAGTGCTCAAATAACAGCATGTCAATGTCAAAATGTGCATCCAAAAACTGTATCTCATTTGGGCTGAATATGTTGAGTTTTGAGATCGGTGGAACACTTGAATTCGTTTTTTGTTCCAGGGAAATTTTCAGGTCAAAAATAGTAAAGACGATTGCAAAATGGCTGAAAGAAAAATTTAAGCAATACTCACTTTATTGTGAACAGTCGATTCGTTTAAATTACGAAACATTTTTTCTATGGAGTTTTATAGAAATGTCTTCTAATTCAGTCTTTAATTTTCATGTAGGCCCTCCGTATTTCCTGACGACTTTGAAAAGGCGCGAAAGTATGTACGCTTTAGAAATAGTTTTTGACTATCTACGCCTTTATTATCGGTCAGATGTTCTGGACTAATGAGTGTGACGGCGCCGCAATGCATGGGCGAGGGAAACGGGAGATCCCCGAGAAAACTCGCCGGCTTGCGGTATCGTCCGGCACGATTCCCACACGCGAACATCTAGGGACCGGCCCCCGCCGGGAACCGAACCCGGATCGCCTTGGTGGGAGGCGGGAGGTATGACCCCTGGACCACCGCGCGGTCGTGCTGGAGAGTCGCGAGAGGACATTATCAATGCACGACCAGAGGGAAGAGAAGTTGCCAGGAGCAACGAGAATGTACACAGGGCCAGAGGATGACGTACACAGACCACGGACACAACATGTTAAAACACTCGAGTGCAAATGTACGGGGCGTGTTAGAAGCGGACGTTATAAGAGAAGAACACATGATGAAGGCTTGAAATAGCCACGTCGTCGTCGCCAGACACACTGGAGGACGACACGATGAAACAATCTATGGATACAGGCACGAGTATTTCGCGTATTAATCTGGCAACAGCGTAGACTTTATACACACACTGGCCAAAGTCAAATGAGTACCAAACTTTCAAAACCCGAAATGTCCACCTTATCTAGCTGTAGAAAAAAGTGAATAAACATTATATTTTATAGCACTACGTGAGAATAAACATACCCATTTCAATAAGACATGTGTTTTTTTATGGAGTCTGAGTTCATACTCGTATGTAACACATCTTATTTATTTAGAAGGGGCATTTTACTAATTTTCTGGATTTTGGACATGTCTGGTTTTGAATGTTTGCTCCTCAAATATCCATTGGCTTTTAACCGTAACACGTGTTACCACCACGACCACTGGCTCGCAGTCGTCAAAGATGTGTTAAAACAGGTGTTGTCTAATCACAGAAGGAGAAGTGAAGCATACATTATTGGCATTCAACCTGACCTAGAAAGTATACGCGAAATAATCGTGCCTCTAATTATGGGGGGGATGGGGTGAGTTGTACAATAAAATATTTTCTTTTCTTTACCGAAGGACAAGAGGAATTTCTTTAGGGTTGTCTAAATTACGGATTTTCTTTACAGCATAGAGAACATCAAATAACTTAATTTTTGTGTGTATATATTTTTTCCTTTAAGAGGATTAAGACAATCATAAACTTTGTCAGGGTAGTTACTTACTGAAATTGTCTCTTTATATAGGTGGTTCACATTAAACTGACCACTTCCCCACACTTCTAATAATAATTTTTTTTTTAATTTGGGTTATAGACGTAAAGTTTTGAGACCTGTGAAATGTTATACAAGTCTTTAGCTATGCGGATGTTTTCGTATTTAAAATAGTAAAGATAGACGCATAATGCCGCTCAGAAAATTGTAAACAGTGCTCAGTTTATCCAGAATAACTATATTGCTGTTACAGTTTACGTTTATTTACCTAAGAACTTTGGTACACAATTGTTACTAAGTGACGTTGTTTCATTAAGGCGATGGATATTGATAAAATACTAAGTGTTGTACAATAATTATTCACTTATCAGTATATAATGTACAAATGCAAATACAGTAGTTAGCTCAGGTGCTACAAACATTTCAAATAATTATTTCAAATAAAATGGTTGAGACACATAAGGAATTTCAGCATGCTAAGTATACGCTCTAAGTCCTCTCTGAGAACAATTATTTCTTTTCATAAAAAAAAATGCTGTCACAATTAATCTTAACATAAAAAAAACTTACAACTTACTTTATCTTATAAATATTACAGATTGGCTGTTTTGATATCAACACATATTTGTTATCACCTTTCATTGCGACAAAGTTACTTCGCAGTGGTTCATTTGTAATTTTTCTTGTCGGAGTGAAAAAATTATATCGTGGCAAAGGTAGTGTCTTGAGTGTTTGGAGCGAGGGCGTGGAACATAATTCAACGCTAAAAGATTTAATCTATAGCTGTAGGTTTCTTGAAGCCAATCTGCAAAAATTAAACAATAACAATCCTAGACAATATATTTAGCCAACATTTTAAACAAAATTGTTTCCGGTGTTACGAACTTCTGAGGCACAATCTCTGACGCCGGAACCTCGTGCATTTAACTGCGGCGCAAGAGATCACGCGTAACTAATTAGTAATTCTGGATAAATATTTACTCATAAAGTTGGCAAATACCATTATCTAGGATTGTCATTGAGTATTTTATCCATACTGGCTTCGAAAAAAGCGTAGAAATAAATGGATGTTTTCAGCGTTTATTTATCTACCACGCACTCCTAAGAGTAAGATGGCGTTGAACGCAAATAAAAGCTAAAACTACCAATTAAAAAATTCAGGACTTTGGAAGTCAAAATCAAGAAAGAAACCTAAGGATAAAGTGTTCACGACTAAGTAAGCCCTTCTGAAGATATTTTTTAAGAGTAATAATAATTTTGTGTGTGTGTATATATATATATATATATATATATATATATATATATATATATATATATATATATATATATATATATATATATATGTGTGTGTGTGTGTGTATATTAGTGTAGCCTAAGACATTAACTTTCCAGTAGTGCTATATAGGTACATGTTTATATTAGCAATGATGGGATGTTAGAAATTGGCTGAGAGAAATAAATTAAAACAAGTTCTTCAAAAGTCTCACTTTATCTTGAATAGTCTATTACAGGTATTGCCAACATTATAAGCAAAAATTTTAACTTCGTTTAACGGAATATCTTGCCAGCATATACCGTTCCAGGGACTGTGCTAGCAGGAATATGTCACTAGATAAAAATGTTAATTAAAAAGTTTAGAAAAAAATTGTTTTCTAGAAATGATTATGTTTAATATTTGAGACACGTTTCGTGAAACAACGAACAAACAAGTAGCCCCAACAAAATAATTTGTTGGGACGCACAGACATTGCTAGTAAGATGGCGAGGGGAATCGAAAAAAAAAAAAAACGGGGGGAGGGGGAGGTGGGGAGTGATGGACACCTCACTGCTAATCACTATACATTGTGAAATAAACGAAACTGTATTTTTTTGTGAATTTCCTACTCAGTGTGAGCTGCATTTGTCTCGCCACATGTTAGGCTACAAGCCAATATTTTGTCGCGCGCCAATGGAAATTAGGTACAATGGAGAGAGGCTTTAACAAATAGGATCACTCTAATAATAATAACAGTAATAATAATAACAATAAATATTATAAAACGATTCAGTTGTAAAAGTAGCTTCAGTACTATTTTTGGGGTTTTATTTTAAATATTTATATTAAAACCCAAGGGAGCATAACGTCACGATTGGTCACCTAACTAGGACCAATAACCAGCGTTCTTCTACGTAAATATACAGTATATTTTTTCTTGGGGTATTTTTTAATCCCGAAAATGGAAGGCAGGGGATAAAACTTAATTATGTGTGTTTTTAAAATTTCCTCTTACGGGTACAAAAAAAAACGAACACGCCTTTTAACACGACTTTCCACCGTACGTGTATCCTATATATGCTCTAAAAAGGTAACGCCGCTATTAAAATTCATAGCGCCCACGCCTGCCAACATGCGAGGCAGAAGTATATGTGTCGGACGCAGACGGAATATATAATACGTGTAGGGCACACGTGTGCGTCTCATTCCAACACGAAGGCGTTCAACGTAACATGCCAATATTAATGTCTTGCCTTTTCCCCAGGCCTTCATTTTGTGATCGGGAGAGAAGGATGTTACAAGACTGCAACAAATCACTCCTCTGGAAGAAAAGCCACGGACGATCGGAGAGATGTTCCACGGGAATAAAAAGAAGAGAGAAATAAAAGAAAGAAGAGAGTAATCGAGCTAAACCGCGATCAAGCCGTGTAGTTACACAGGTGGCTCGGCTCGACCGGGGCCATTCTTCATAACCGTGAATTACAACACCGGGCATGCGTTTACAGAGATGAGTAGTTAGCGAAGAAATATTGCCGGCCACAAGTTTAAAATGTTCTTTATTCCGTCGTTTATTAAGCACACCCATAATATTCTTTACGTATACAGAGCCACACGTGCATATTAAAGAACACGTAAAGAAGGGGAAACCACAAGTTAGCTGATTTTCAACAAAAGGCAGGGGTAAAAATCCAACGTGAAACGTACACACTGTGCATGATAAAAATGACCACTTTTTAACACCATCTTGTCAAAAATATTAAGGGGTTTGGTAAGGTACGATGTCGAGCGGACGGCTTAATCGTCAATAACATCTGAACTACTCACCAAAATTTGTTGAGATTTTTTGCCGAGTAGATATATTATCGGCGGGCGTTTATTTATGCAGCACTATGCGGTAGTATGCTTTACTTTCAAGTAAAAAATTAAAAACAGTTTTTAGAAGAATTAGGACTTAAAATCACAAATTCTACACAAAAGGAAAACTGTAATTTGTATAGTTTTTAATACGATAGTATATGCCTCTACAAAAACCCAATTAACAAAATACTCGCATTTTTATTTGAATATAATTTTACCAACCGAAGATCGTGCAAAAAACATTTTAAGCAAAACTGCCAGAAAGATTTCTGACATATGATCTCGTTTATACCTTAAAATCAAGTCATAGAAACCTGCGTTGGACATTACTACAATCTTTACACAAATAAAATGTCAGGGTCATCGCTTGAAGTCCCGTTGAAAAACACTCTCTATGAAAACACTACACGCTAGTTTAGTCCTTCGCCCCTAGAGGCGATGAGGTATTTGACGGATGTGTTACATTCGACTTATTGCCTTTCTTGTTTCCGTGCATCAAGCATAAAAAAACTACGGACCACTAACTCTTAATATGAATATAATTTAACTATGGTTTCAGAAGGTAAATTTTCAGTATGGTCAGACATGTGCTATCACTGTAAAAAAATTCCTCAAATGTTTAGGAAGTTATTATCCCAGACGCAGTATGGGACAGTTACCATACTTCCACCTTGTAAATATGCAAACTTTTACAAATGTTACAATACAAGTCTGGTAACTTCAGTATACATTCGACTGTTTTATAATTAGGTTTATGAGAGCTACCATGGATGTCTGGGAAACTATTCCACCATACCTACTTTCTTAACGCTCCTATACGCACGTGTGGTAAATTTGCAAACTATTTTTAGAGTGTAGGTAAAACGTCTTTAGGATATATAAGTATGGTAATGGTAAATATTTTTCGAAATTGTGATAAGAGTAACAACGATTGCTATTAACTAATATTTGCTCATATTTTCTTTGTGAAGTACAAATTTTAAAATTACATTTTTGGTATTAGGTGGCGTGTTTTACCACTCGGGCTCAATTTTTCACTCAATAACCATTACATTATTTTTCATTGAAAAAGTTTAAAAAAATTTACTGTAGCACTTTCATGTTTTAAAAAGGCGTTCAGATTTACAATACCTACTCATTTTTAAGGCTTTATAATGTTTTTTTTCGGGTTTTAATGACCAATAGTGGAGTACGCTCCCGACCGTAAGTTCAACTGTCAAAGATGGGGAAAAGGTCTTTATAAATAATACTCGCATAAACACAACCAATAAGATAAATACCCTGTGCTTAAAAAAGTAATACAATTTTTAAGGTTTTTTTTACTGTAAGGAAACATTTCTTTACTCCAAGCAAAATAGTCTCGAAGAATTTTTTTCTTAGCTCTAGAAACGTTTTTATAGTGCACGGCGGATTCGCGTACATTTATCACACGCGATCATGCCTTTATGAGCAGCACTGCTCGCTGTTCGCTCGTATCCGTGAGCGAAAGAATACGTGTTGCAAGACTCACAGCATGCTCTGATCTCACACGTTTATGATACGTTAATAAAGATACTGAATAGGCCATGACTGTGAATTCCTTGGAAGTTTCTCTCACTCCTTTTTTTGTAGATCGCCTTAGAGATAATTAGACGGTCTTCCCGATTATATTAGACAAAAGAAGAAATCTCTGCGACCGAGAAAACATTGCGCCACAATCTCGCGAGTAAATACGCGGCGTAAGTGCAGTGTCATCCCATAGAGTGCTACGTCACAGAGTCATTATCTTCGCAGCTGCGAGTTAATTGTGTGTAACGATCATAGCTTCGAGAATGCGAGAAATGTACTGCCATAATCGCCCGTTTTCCTGACATTACCAGCCACGTATGTGCTGATGACAGTCTATGCGTTAACGGTAAAATATTAATTAGTTAACAATTCGAAATTTTACTCAATTTGTAAACGCCAATTATGAAAACTATGGACTCCACGCAATTTAAGGCAATAGGTACTCTCTTGTTCCTACTGTTTTTGCGATTGTTATTTTTTTAAAGCTAAAACGAGCGTAGTTTTGTTTAAAATTGTCTTTGCTGTGATAACGACTTTTTTTTTTCAAAATAAGAAATAATGCTGTTTTGACAAAAAAAAATTCAACTGACCATAATTTCATGAATTGCATAATGAGCTAAAACCATACTACTTACTGCCTTGAATAAATTAGCCAACATCGAGAAGACAATTTGAAACAAAACGGCCAAAAAGATTTTTGCTATCTGCTCTCGCTTGGGCGTAAAAGATTAATGTCGGTAAAAAGTATAAACACGAGACCATGGCATTAAACCCCGAAACAACAAAACCTACTCCACCTTACTTTGATAATTTTCAGTGAATAAGTAAAAAAAGGCAAAGTGGAACAAGGTGAAAGACTAAGACCCAAAAAAATTTGAAGTTCGATCAATTGTTTCAAAATATGTTTAATTTTCGTCGAGACTTTAACTTTACTTAGGTTACTAGAGGCCCTTTCACACAGTCACATTTTGCTTCAATGTTCTTCCAAATTTCTTGAACGTCATGTTACGCCATGCTGACGTCATAACCGCAGCTATAAGGGCTTAGAAACAATGATTTTAATGAACACGTTCTCTTAACAATGATATTTTGTCCTTGTGCAAAATGTGTTTTCTTTTCTTCCGTCGGCACAATGGATATATGTGGAATAGTTTCGTAAAAACAGCGTAGTTACGAACACACTGCAACGTATTTGAAGCGCGCGGTAGGCGGTGGCCTTAACATTGTTCTCACAGGCGCCCAAGGCCAAGGATGTTAAGGAGTTTCGTCACTAAAATCTTTACTATTATCGACATACATATTTTTCGTAAGGTGCGCGATTGAGTTCGTATTGTACACATTAGTTGTGACTATATTTTCTCTCTTTAAATATTCTTTGTTGTCATAGCTTTATTTTATAACGACTTGCTAAAATGACAATTTGCTTGTCACGAACACAAGCAAATAAACAGAACCAACTTACTTTCTGAAATAATTGTTAAGATAGACACACTTGAAGACATGTATAAAAACTCACTGAAATATATTTTGTATTTTTATTTGCTGAATTTAAAGAAAATTCTGCAAATTTTAGAAATTTTATACAATAATTTTAATTTTGTGCTTAATAAACATTTATCGAAGTAACCTATGACGTGTAATCTCAGTGTCGACTATTTAAATGTAAATGCTTTGGTTCATACAATGTAAATTTTGTCCGTTACACATCGGTATGTAAAAACTATTTGAGTAAGAAATTTCATGTCGAGAAGATGTCAACACGTAATATTAGAAATACCTTGTTTAAAATCAAAATTATTAAGATTCCTGGGGCGCATCAACAGCGGGGAGGGGGCAAGGATATATTGCCCCCTTCTTAATCCTTGAAGCAGGGGCAAACCTTAAACAATCTATACTGTCTAATATACAATAATTTTACGTGTTCTTTATTTTAGTAAAACAATACATTGTTTAAAGTCAAGACTGTACTAGCCAAGATGGTGACCATTGAATGAATTAGAGCAGCAATTATCATGTTCGCCCAATCACCACCCGGGGAATTTTAGTTGTGCCCCTGCTTACATGGGTCCGCGGTGGCCGAATGGTCAGACCTTTCGCCTCCCACAAAGGCGATCCTGGTTCGATTCCCGGCGGGGTCGGTCCCCAGATTTTCGCACGTGGGGATCGTGCCGGACGATGCCGCAAGTCAGCGGGTTTTCTCGGGTATCTCCCGTTTCCCCCGCCCATTCATTCCGGTGCTGCTCCATACTCACCTCATGTCACTCCTCACCAACGCTAAAGACCTCGATGTTAAGTGCTGACCAAAATCTCTCCACTAAATTCCCCAAGCATCTTCTCTACAAGACATGTTCCTCTTGAAATTTGCTTGGCAAGCCAGCGAGGAAGGAAAGGTCGAAAGCTCACTTTCCCCGCGCTGACAACGTGACATACACATTCGCCCCCTCGAGGCTGTTGTTGACCTGATGAGCATCGCTTTTTACTTCCTCTTACTTGACATTCTATTTGCGTTTGCCAGCTAAAAGGAGAGACTCGAAAGCAAATATTGGCAATACAGCTGCCGTCAGTACATGTAAGCCATCTTCCATGAACGGCGGTACAAATTGCTGTATCAATGACGGACGACTCCGTTCTTCGCGGAGCACAATTTATTCACGCCGTATATACAGGATCATCTATACAAGATGTCACGTAATTCGCCGATACAAACTGCTCTATATTTATACAGTTACTGAATTTTTCTGAAAAGAATTTAAACAACACGTTTCAATTATGTATACGTGCATATCTAAAACTCTTGTTTCATGGTCAATGATTGGACGTTAAGGACGCTGCCTACCCGCGCGTGAAAGGCTCAAAAGCGACAGAGCAGTAAGGTCGACCTTGAAGCGCGCATCAAATGCCGCGTCGCCTCAACTAGCCAAGCGCTGAACTAGCGTGCAAGGTTCCCGCCGAATGGTTTTTATTATGGAACATTAAACGAAGACCATTGGTGGAAAGTCTGTAGCAAAGTTCAGTGCACAACTCAATATGAGTTTCATATACATCAGGTTAGTAGGCTACATTTTGAAGTACGGAAGTCTGAAAAAGTCGTTTTCAGCTATGTTGGAGGGCTTAGAAACTGTGTTTTTAATGAGCGTAGCGTCTTAATAATGAGGTTCCGACCATGTCTGAAGTTTTGTCTTCTTTTCGTACGTTGACAAAATTAGCGCAAGTGGAATATTTTCATAGAAAAACTTGTTTACGAACACACTGCAACACATCTGAAGCGTGAGGTAGGCGGCCGCCTTAAGGCCTCGCTCTCTAGTTTTGCAGTGGTTTTGAAAATATTTTTTGTAACGCAAATTAATACATGCATCAAACATTACTTTGGCAGTTTTAACACTTATATATCAACGTTTTTATATTAATTTTTCTGTTGCAATACACCAAACTGATTTTTAGATTTTTGCCCCCGAAATAGTACACATTTTGTTGTGAAAATAAGCCAAAATGAAGCAAAATAATTTAATGCTCGCAAACGGTACGTTATTTAAAAAAAAACGCTCTGGCAAAATTGTGTATCGTACGACAGCACACATTCTCAAATTTTTTCAAAGCATTTGTTTAAAAAAAATTTGAGTTATTTGCAATTGTTTGAAATAAACGAGAGATCATGGCCTTAACTGTTAATGCCTTGGCGTCTAAGTAACCTTGTTACGACTGGCTCAGTCAAATTCATGACGCATCTTCACACAGACACGCAGTCAAGCAGATACGCATATGAGCAGGCAACGCAATGAAAAAAGTTGGTGCAAAATTCTTTCCGCCAAAAAATTAAAAGGCCGTACATTTGAAAGTACGGATAAACGTAAGTAGAAAACATTATTTGGCTATACTGCCTGACGCGCTTAATTTCTTAGGGGGGAAAAGCGAAATTTCTGATAATTTAGCTTGCTGATTGGTTGTGAAAAGTACTGCACATGGTTTATTTCATGAACACAATTTCTTTCTTAGCAACTGCAATGAATGGGATTTTCGGTATCAATGAACACACACTCTAAAAATTTCTTGTACAAATAATACTGACTGTCTTTGTACTTTTATTAACTTCTGTAGAAGTATAAACACTCTATACAATAGTTTGTAAATTTGCCACATGTGCGTATAGGAGCGCTAAGAAAGTAGGTATGGTAGAATAGTTTCCCAGACATCCATGGTAGCACTCCTAACCTTTTTTTTTATAAAACAGTCAAATGTATACTAAAGTAACCAGACTTGTATTGTAACAACTGTAAAAGTTTGCATATTTACAAGACGGAAGTATGGTAACTGTCTCATATGACGATTAGGTTAGTTACTTCCTAATATTTAAGAAGGTTTTTTTACAGTGAAAATTTTCCTTGTAAAATAATTTGTTAGAAAAGTTACATAGATTTTATTTGCAAAAGAACGCAAGAAATCTTCATGATCAACCAAAAACACGGATGTTTTGTAAATGATACTAATACAAATCACAGCCTCTTGTATGTATTTTGTTGGAACAAATTTCATGTTAATACAAAATACATGCTGCAAAATTAAAAAAGTAAGTATTTTTAGAACGATTTTCTTTGGCTGTTGAGTTTCTACTTTCCTTGTGAACGCACGAAAAATATTTCACAATGCAGAACATTTTTAGAGGGGCAGAAATCAGCGATTGAGAAAATCACGTTTACTGTTTGAATGACTGACTGAACACGATTATAGTAAACACGAATTATGAACGTCAAATTTTTAATTCAACAAAATGATAACACAAGTAAAACATAAAATCAACAAATGATTACATATTTTATAAACCCGTGCGATAAAGGTTCTGGCCTGGAAAGTTAAATTACAAACCAATTCCTAATATGTATATAACACTGACGAAATCAAAACAATAAAACCTAACATCTTTATCGTTCTCCAGATAAGAGCACTTAATACTTCGACAGAAAATCAATGATACTTACTGTAACTTGTGTAGTTACACCACAACATAATTACACAACAATTCACTATTTATTAGCCCGTACTTTTGTCTGTCTTTCTGATGTTGCTATCAATAGTCACACTTCACATTACCTGGCCAGCGCGCTATCTAGAACACATCACGTACAAAATTTGCAATTCATGGCGTTTTTAGTTAGCAAAAAAATATCTGCGCGCACTGTGATTCAGATACGAAATAATTCATTGTTCAAGTAGATAAAAACAATTTCACTGAGAGATATTTTTGCATGTGTCAACGGTGCGCGTATCAACAACGGCTGTCACCAAAACAAGGCTATCAAATTAATCAATCTGACATGCGCTGGAATAAATGTTCAGATATTTCGAACTGTCAAAACGAAAATTAGTAGACGCTACAGAAACTGACACAGGACAGTGTGAATGGGCTTCAGGAAAAAAAGTTGTGCAACAACCCGCAACAAAAGGCAGGTGGCGAACCAAAATTTCAGACTTAATAGGATTTAATTTCCTCGACGTGAAAGTTACAGTACCCTACAGCAAAATGTCTTGAGTATGACAGAAATAGCTAACTACCAATTGTGTTTACTGGCGTTTCTGTGCAAGGTACGCAACTTCGCATGACGTACGAATTTTTTGCTCCCTATTGACATGATGAACTTAATTTTTTCCTTGAACATTCAATGATTTTCTACTAGCTATATTGTCGGGCATGCCCGATGTTAGAGTAACTATTCCATATACACAGAGTGCATCAGTAGAGCGGTTACAAACTTTCAGGAGAGGTAAAGTACATCCAGGGAAATCACATAGCAATGCATGTTCGGAAACACTTTCCTACACTGTAAAAAACCTTCCTAAAATATTTAGGAAGTTATTATCCCAGACGCAGTATGGGACAGTTGCCATACTTCCGTCTTGTAAATATGCAAACGTTTACAAATGTTACAATTCAAGTCTGGTAACTTCAGTATACATTTGACTGTTTTATATAAAAGTTTAGGATTGCTACCATGGATGTCTGAGAAACTATTCTACCATACCTACTTTCTTAGCGCTCCTATATGGACGTCTGGTAAATTTACAAACTATTTTTTAGAGTGTACGACACAAAACACAAGAAAGAAAGTACACGAACAAGAAGAGAAAACATGATTATTAATCCTAATACAACAAAAATGCTGGGAAGTCTTTGGCTGGTGATAACGATCAATGCCTCGTTATGTTCTTTTTCTATTAGTTTGTTGCTGTATTAGGAAAAATAAACATGTTTTCTTCTTTTGTTCCTTTCTGTCTTGTGTTTCGTTTCGTCACTACCGACCCAGGAAAGCGTTTCCCACGATGTATTGCTGAGTTATTTCCCTTCGTCTGGATGTATTCTATCTCTCCAGAAAGTGTGTAACCGCTGTACTGATACATCCTGTATGTGTTTACCCACATGAAAAATCATACCTTGGCAATATTTAGCATCAGTATCTAGTACGACATGTCTCAGGTAGGCTATAATTTTTTCTCAAGGGTACGTAAAAATGGCGAACATTGCGTGGTATATAAACGCGCGTGTGTATTAAACGACGTCTAAATACAACATGTACAATAAATTGCGAAGTGTACAAATAGGCGAAGGCCTTAGATCGCAATGCATATTAACACTTTTTAAAATTAAATATTGTGGACACACGCCATTGCAGTGTTAAATCGTCTCATAAAAACAATTGTGAACCAAGAGAAACATAAGGAAAAAAATCAAGCCGTATTGGCAGTAGTCAACACATACATAAATAACATCCTAGAAAAAAATTCCCCGCGAAATTGTGTGTCAAAATCACCGAGAAAAAAAACTAGAACATAAAATTCAAAACAAATAAAGCGAAACAACAAAGAAAGCAGAGAAAGCTCAAGACACTAAATTTAAGGCCTCGTTCTTTAGTTTAGCAGCGGTTTCGAAAATACTTTTTAAACGCAAATTTAATACATATATCAAAAATTATTTCTTACAGTTTTAACTCTTATATATCATCGTTTGTATCTGAATTTTTCTGTTGCAATACACCAAACGGATTTTTAGATTTTTGCCACTGAAAAACCACATTTTTGTTGTCAAAATAAACGAAAAGGAAGCAAAATATTTTTTTTTGCTAGAAAACGGTACCTTACGAAAAAAGAAAAAAAAAGCGCTTTGGCAAAATTGTGTATCGTATGACTGTCCACAGTCTCAAATTTTTTCAAAGCATTTGGTTTCAAAATATTCGAGTTATTTGCAATTGTTTGAAATAAATGAACGATCATGGCCTTAATCAAGACAGCGCGGACGATAACTAAGACGAAGACAATGTTACACACAAAACAGGACGAAACAACAATGACGTCACAAAAACAAGACTAGACAAAACAAGGATGAAAAAACAGAAGAATAGACGAGTCTCTCTCAGGCGAGCTAGTCGTGACGTTTGAGTACAAACAACGCGATTGTCCGATTTAGGCTGTGTTCCAAATACTCAACTTTAACCCGTCACTCTTTAACGCTCCATCGGTTTTGTGCCTCACATACTCAAACGCAGCCAACCTAGACAAGAACCTTAAGTTTAGTCCTATTTGGAAAACTGGCTTATAATTCGGCATCCCCTTCAATCACCGGTCAAGTTCCCTTGGAATGCTGTTTTTCTGCGTGCACATACCTCGTCGATACGTGAGGTACGTGGCGCCAGAGATAGGCGGAACAAATTAAACTAGTGTCGGATGACGCTGCGAAAAATCACCTGTGCGTGAAACGTGTTCCCCTCGCGTATACATCGTCACGCAAGACTTAACCTTAACAACCGCACATTCCGTGTCAGCTCGCGTGTCGGCCGGGTACAACGAGAAAGCAGCTCGGCTGGAAATCAGGAATCCAACACCTTGGCGTTACGTCAGTCGCCATCTTGGACGTTTGTATTTTGTATCGTAACTTTTCTTTTGTGTAAATCTATGGAACTTTTTACCAAACTGCAGAACAGAATAGGTAAATATTTCCAGAATTTTAGACATCTTAAATCTTTGTTTGCCGTTTCTGTTGCTATAGACCTAACGGCAGTTAAGCTGTCCAAGTGGGGAAAAATCGTAATTTTATATTTGTATGAAATAATGTTCGTTTTCTAGACGTTACTTAGGAGTATATTTTCCTCTTACAAAAAAAAAAAAAAAGAATTCAGCTCAACCAGGTTTTCCCATAATAACACTTCAAAGATAAAATTTGCACGTTTTTATTTATCATAAGCCGCATAAAAATTTACACTTAAACTACTTGTCACAGGCTACTGCTCGACATATTTTAAAATTAATTACCAAAAAATTTCTTAAATTTTGAATTTTTTGCCTTATTTAACGATTTTTTTAATACAAAAATATTTTGTAATGGATTTACAAAGAAAAAAAAAACATGTTAAGCAGAAGTCTGTGACAGCAATACGAATTTCCTAACTGCAATTAGATATGTAGCAAACATGCGTTGGACTTATACAACTTTAAACACAAATAAACTTATATGGTAACAGTCCCATAGAAAACAGAATTATAGTAGCCCCAAGTACTGCACGCCAGTTGGGTGGCTTACACATAGAGGCCATACTGCATTACATACGCCAATCGACGGCACCCTTAGTGGTCCACCGATTTGGTACATTACGCACACAAATTCAGCCCGTATAGGTAGCCATCTTAAATATTAAAGAATTGGCTTACCAACCTCACAGCTACGCAGTAAAAATAGGGACTCAATCTTAAAATAATTAAGATTTCTCAATACATAAATTTTAAAGATCAATTTATGTCACAGTACTACTATCTGAGAAACCTTGGAAATATTCTTAATTAATTTTAATACGTAATATCTTAAATGTAGTTTTAAACATTGTAACTCTAATAATTACCAGAAAATAAACTTCTGTGAAAAAAAATTTTTCAAATTGCAAAATTAATTTTTAAAATGTACGATGAATACTTATTCCTTAGAAGAGTTATCTTCTAAATTTATTCAATAGGAATTTATTTATTCAACATTAATAAGCCTCCCCTCTTTTTACAACCCTGATATGTAGAGACCGTGACCACACATGCACGCATACACACGCTAATATAATGTTTAAAAAATAAAGCCAGCTTAGCAAATACATGAAACCAGTATACTCATTGTTATGTGTTACTCATATCACTAACTTTTAATACGATATTTGTGGATAAAGAAAAAACCGCACTAAATAAGCTTAAGAAGATTTATTTATGATATTACTTTCTAGTAAACTTATCAAACTATCATCACACAAGTTGGACAGCTCAGTACATGTAACACAATTGCTAAATGTAAGTACTATTTGTTTAAATATTTTATATATATTTTATATCACTTGAATTATTTCTCATTTCAATCGCGGGAGATTTTATGCCTAACTAGAACCACGAGTTTATGACGATAACATTTTTGTACCATTTTCTTTCAATATTTTCCATACACATCGGCATCTGTGCTTCATGGTTATTGGCAGGCATGTCTTTGTTCAGACATGTCTCTCATTTGACTGCACCAATCATAATGATGTTACTGGGACACCGTATGTCTGTGATTTACCTGTAGAACCTACGACAAGTGAGAGTTAAGACATCCAATCGTTGACCATGAAGCAGAGCTGAAGATGTGCACATAAGGCATTGAAACCAAATATTGCAAATATATTTTCGTGACTGTATTCATACACTAGTATGTTTCGCAATAATTAACAATTTTTTTCTGTTACGTCGGCTCTGGACTGTGCAATGAAACAAAATCGAATCGGAAATGAAATAAGCCTTATGCCTACCTGTGCACAGACTCTGGACGACAGACAGCGAGTATAGTCTGACCTGACTGAATGATGCTGTCTGAACCGCAGTACGAAACACGTACGTAATTAGTTTCTGACTAGCCAAGGTGTCCATCAAATAAACAATAAACAACTACAAGGTCATTTATGAAGGCCCCTCTCCGTACAAAACAGAACGAAGGTCGAAATATTCCACTCGAGACCATGTATATTTTATCACTTCGGCTGTTTCTCACTTGCAACGGAATTGTTCACCAAAATGAGAGCGTGCATTCGTTATATCAGGTATTTTTTACTGATAAGTACATATCTATGAAATATGTTTTGCTAACAAAATCCACTAATATTTACGACAAACTGTTCGCTAACTCAAGGATGTGCCAACTATTCTGGACATAGGCGTAATTCGGGGGGTGGCTAGGGGTGGCGGTTGCCACCCCAAAATTGTGTTGACAGAGAACATAAAATTTTCTGCCTTAGCTTAGGAATACAATGTTACTTGTACAGTTTCCATTACACTCTTCTTTAATTTAGCGAATGACATTAAATATTGAATACAAAAATGTATGCATAATTTTGATGGAAGCTGTTAGATTTTTACCCCCCCCCCTTCTTATTACTTCTATATCTGGTATTTCTTGCCACCCCAATCAAATTGCTCAAATTACGTCCATGATTCTGGAGTAATGGGGAATGGGGACAGTTACAAAACAAACATTCTGCGGTGTGGTTTGACACTTTGGGTGTCGCCTACTACATTTTCCCATAAAAATAAACCATTGTCGTCCTGAAATGTAAATGCAAGAAAATGCGGGAAAAGAAGGAAGGGCACAACTTCAAAAGTAACGGAAGTTAACGAGTACATGATGGCGTTACAATGTTACGTCTGTACGTGCTCGAAGAACTCGACCAAGTAGACTTGTTAAGACGTCCAAGGTCGTACTACTAACAGTTAGTTGTTTTCGTCACTTCGTATGCGAACCGAGAAGAGCATTGCATAACACTACGTCACCTGCAGTCTTAACTGGTTCGACATACCGCTAAAAACCACGTGCTGCTCTCCAAATTTAGGTAACGCCACTGCAGCCATCTGCTGGCAACCAAACCCACACTCTGCTTAATTAATACGTTCAGCTGGTTCTGGTACACGTGAGCAGTTTTAGATAGTCTTTTATTTAGGAAACCTTCTCAGCGTGTTACGTTTCACTGTCGAGTTCAACATATTAGAAAACAAATAAGAATAGTGCTGATAATATGTATCTAGCCGACTAAAGCATACTCTGCTTATTTATGTTTTTTTTTATTATTTGCTTAGTTTTCTTTCACAGTCATAAATTTTGCAATGGAATATGTCCAAGAATCTAAATCTAGTCATGCACTCCCATTGTACAGTTATTTCAAAGTTCATGATAATAATATCACTGAAAAAAAAAAATACTTATTAGTCACTGCAAAATATTTTGTTAAAATGGACCTTACCAAAATTTTTTGTAGTGACTACAAAAAAATTTTGCTGTCCCCAATAAAGCTTTGCAGTGACTACAAAAAAATTTTGTAACCACTACAAAAAAATTTGGTAAGGTCCATTTTAACAAAATATTTTGCAGTGACTAATAAGTATTTTTTTCAGTGTATCAAAATGCATGTGATTTATTCCTGCAAACAGATAAATTATGCATGTACAGGAAGAAAGTGAGAGAGAGAAAGTAAAAAATAGCGGAAATGTTTGGCGACGCAATAGTCTCTTACATACTGTTGTGTTTTGCGCCTTATATGATTAGATTAGTTTTCCAGTATCTAATAAAAACCCGCGACCAATTATACAAAACATAACTGTCTGTTATGCAAAGACAACCATGAATTTTTTTCGTGAGTCAACTTGTATAATACACATCACCATTTCTCCTTTTTGAAGAGAAGATTCCATTTACCGACACAACATCCATAGATAGAAATCGGGAATTTCGCGAGTTCACGGACATGTAGGCTAGCCTCCAATATTTTATACATACTCAAGCAGACACCAGCTGTTCATTGGCTGCTCGCTAACACAGTGATATCTAGGGGCCGGAAAATTTCTCTGATTCAATTATCTTTATGTTAGAATCCGTTCTCCTATGTTCTGTACGTTCAAGCCCCGTCTATTCGTCCATTGTCCGCTGTTCCACCGAACAGCAGCTTGTGAACAAATGGTCGGGTCTTGAGTATGCCCAGAACATTGCATTCTAACATGAAGGTAATTGAATCCGCAAAATTTTCCGGTCCCTGGTGAAACCTCATTGTTGTGGCTGTTGCTTCTTTATTGTTAAAGGCGGCTTACTTTAAACAGAGCACTTCCGGACAGTTATAATAACAAGGAAAAAATATTTATTGCAGCTGAAGTTGTATAGTTTTGAGAGCTGTGAAATTTTCACACTAGTATTTAGATACATGGACGTCTTCGTATTTAAAATAGTAAAGCTGGAGGCATAATGGCTCACAGAAAATTGTAAGCAGTACTCAGTTTATCATGAACAGCCTACAGCTCCGCACCTCCGTACCGCAAAATTTGTCAAATAAGTCAAAGATATCTTGCGAAAGAGACACAGCTTATAATTGATTCAAATCTAGCTTCTTTACAAAAGAAAATGCGAAAGCTTAAGGTACCTAACCATAAAACTTGCAAACATTACTATACAAACTCGTATTGTTATATTTATGTGTCGGTAAAATGTGCTGTTTGTAGAGCCAGTGACTTTCGTTAAAATCATTTTGCAGCAATTTCTCTCAAAATCTTTCATGCACTTCTGCTGTTTTGCTTTATTGTTATTAGCTGAATGAATTTGTGTACAGGAGTGGCTCATTTGACTGTGCCAATCAGAACAAACCAATCACTGACCACGAAACAGAGTTGCAGATGTGCACATAAGGTATTGAAACAAATTGTTGCAAAATACTTTTCAACAAAATTCAGTAATTCCAGCTGTTTATCCAGCACTGATTTTAGGGTTGGCGAAGGGGGGATACCGAGTGTGAAGTAACTTCGGAATGAAGAGGCGGAGGAAACGGGACATCCCCGAGATATTCCTAACACCAACGGTACCGTCCGGCACAGTTCCCACATACGAAAATCCGGAAATCGAATCTGGATCATATTGGCGAGCGGCGAGCCCCTTACTCGTTAGGCCAACCGCGACTGTTATATGCACAAGATGTTGCAGTGAACGAACGTAAAGTAACCCAACTATGCGAGTGCATTGCTCTGCACTGCGAACTCGACGCCAGCTTAAAAAAAAATGAATTTTCAGCGCGAAGCTCAGCGCTGATTCAGCTGCTGGATGCGAAAATTCGCTTGCGTGCCTAGGCAAGATTTTGGCGACCTACATTCGGTTCTAACGCGGCTTGAGCTAGCATAACAAGTTATCGAGTAATCGGCTTAAACTAGCAAGATATACTGAATTAAAAAATGCTCATTCGGCAAATCATTTGCTGGCGAATACACGGAAGTAACGCCTAGTTACAAACTATATATATATATATATATATATATATATATATATTATATTATATATACCACATTAGGTTTCCAATTAAAAAATGTGCCTGCTTTATAAAGTTAGTTTCTGATGTCCATATGCAGATGAGAAATTTGACACTTTAAAGAAGCGTTATCCCTGGTTAATAATAATATTTATCTGTGTCCAATCATTCAGTCACAAACTTACTAAGAGTCATAGCAGCGCTAGATGCCGCGTTTGATGTACGGAGACATGTTGGTGATAAGGACTAGACTGGCTCGTGTTTAAACAACCGTGTCGCCCTTATGCGCGGTCGTTAAAACGACGTAATAATGTTTTTGATCGTTGGTTTTATTCTATGGGAATTCAAGCCGTGACCCTACAATTTTATTTACGGAAAGTGCGTAGTTAAATCCAGCGCGTACTTATCTATTTTTGTTTTACGATTCCGGCTGGTATTTACACGACAGCAGTCTGAAAAAGCCGTTTTGTTCCATTTTTAGATGTCACGGAACCATGTTTCTAAGCACACCTAGAAAAATATATCGATCGCACTGTCTTGTAGTATCTCTTTAAGAAACTTTCTATTAACATGCTGCAAAAATGTTCATGTGCCAGCTGTATCGGGCTCTTAACAGATTTATAATATTTTATATATGCAACCTCATAATTTTTGTGCTGAATACAAGTATTTTAAAATTATGTACACATCGGATACTAAGAATCAAAAATAACAAATCAGCGAAGCAGCTGATGTGGCAATATTCTCCTAGAAATTTCACGCAGACTTTTTGCTTGAGTTATATTTCATAGTAATATTTCATAGTAATAAATGCTGCTTCCATGTTATCGTTGTTACGACGGGAATTGAAGCAGTGATGTAATTTAACGTTTTTGGTTGAAATTATAAAGAATAATTTGAAATAGTATTACGAACTAGTTTCGTATACATCCGGTTAGTACACTTTGAGGAACGGCAGATTGAAAAGGTCGTTTTCAACTATGACGGAGGGCTTCGAAACTGTGTTTATAATGTCAATTTCCTCAAAGAAACGTATTTCCCAACGCACCATTGGAAAACATTCAGATCCTCCGCGGAATATATGCTACTACAATAATCTGTTATTTTAGGCCGACGGAAATTCGTGCTGCTAAGAGAATTATTTCCGCGTTTGACGCTTGGGAAAAGCGGAGCGGTAAGGGCCAGAATACCACGCTCGGCGAGAGGCGTATCGCCTTTATTCACAGTGTGCTAAATGGGCGCGCGGTGATCCAGCAATTATATTTGTGGGCCGGGAACTGTACACTTGAGTGAACGCGCCACCGTATATCAATGGACCATAAAATATATACTGGCTACTTATTGTGTTGTGACTAGTCAGTAATAAGCGACACCTACATACCAGCGTGTAGGCCTACATTGCTTTTTATTTATTTATTTTTACAAAACTGTGTAAGGGCGTTCAAGTGGAGAAAAAACATAATTTAAGTTTGTATGAAACAGTGTTACTTTTTTAGAAGTTAATGGGGAGTACATTTTCCTCTTAAAATAAAAATAACTCAGCCTGTTTTCCCATAGTGACATTTCAAAATAAAAATGAGCTTATTGTGACTTCAAACACCCCACGAAAACCAATGAACAAATGAAACTTAATAATTCACAGTGAAAATACACGTGACGGGCTATAGCATATAAAACACACTACAAAATAGTTTTGTATAAAAACATTTAAATGTAGCAAAAAATTTCCAAATTTCAGATATTTTTTGATTCAAAGAAAAATTTTAGCTATTGAGTATTTAAGTACGTAGTAGTTTACTGTAAATTATTTCGTTTCATTATGTTAATATGGCTTTCGAATGGTGTATGCAGTGAAAACATACAAATTTTGAATTTGAAATGCCATTATGGGAAAATTGACTTAGCTAATTTCTTTTGTAAGAGAAAAATGTACAAGCATGGGACGGCCTTTGCTACGTATTGCCCACAAATACTGTGGATGCGTATTTAAAAATAATGTACCATTCGACAGAAAAAATTTTTCGTAATTTTAGCATATTTTCACGACAAAAAACCTGGCACTTTGGGTTACGAAATAAAAAAAATCAGCTACAAATGGTAAAATGTTAGGGTCAAAACTTTGGAGCGAAATGTTGATATGAATAGGGAAAGGAATTTTTGGCGAAAATATTTTTGCTCCACTTGGTTTCAGTGTCTTACGTGCACACCTGCAGCTCAACTTCATGGCTATTGACAAGAGTCTTTTATGCAGAGTTGTTATTCATTTGACTGCGCCAATCAGTACACGGATAACTGTGACACATCACGTCTGTGATTTGCGGGTTTAACCTCCACACGCTGGGTGTTAAGGCATCCAATCACTGGCCACATAGCAGAGATGCAGGTGCGCACGTAAGGCACTGAAACAAAGTGATACAAAAATCTTTTCGCGAAATTTCCTATCTCTAGATATGAGTATAAGATAGCAATAAAAAAGTATTTTCTAAATCACTGCAAAACTAAGGAACAAACCTTTAAGCCAGGCAACGTTAGAAACTTACGTGTCCAGCAACTCTTTGATCGCGCTAAGACCAGGAGCAGAAGTTAGGGAAGGAATGAGGTCAGGCTGATGAGAGTGAATTGTTGAAGGAACTTACACTCCAGTGTATCTTATTAGAAACTTGGCTAACTGCGTCAATTTTTTCATCTCTTAGAATTCTCCCCCCTCCCCCGACAATCAACACTCCCCCGGGCGGGGGTTTGTGTTAATTGAAAGTCAATAACCGGGGGAGTTACTCAGCCAGATGCTGCCAGGGACCGTGGCAAAGTAGGGCAGCGGTTGTCGGGGATTCTCGGCGAGGGGAACCCCACAGAGGCAAGAGGAGACGGCAACGCTACATGCAAGTCTTAAGAGAAAATCGAAAGCCGTTAAGAAAACACCCGCATTCGGGTAACGACGACGGATTCTTAGAAACTTCCTCGTCGCTGGGAATTGTCGGAGAGAGAAACGTAGGGTGGTCGTGCATTTTCCCGTGAGAAACACCTCCCGACGCTCGAAGGTGTTTGTGCAATTCCGCGCGCGCCGTCCTCAAACCAAGTCAAGTTCTTCCGTCCAACTGCCACGCTCACTGAACTACGTTTTTACCAAATATTTGTTCGTATGCGACGAAATACATATTAACTCGAGCTGCCAAAATATTTGGTTACCGGAACAAAATACCAAAAGCAACACATCTAATATTTTTGGCCCAACAAACTGTGTAGGTACCGGAAGCGAGGGTGACGTTGGAAGTATGGATTGACTCTGAAACACGTTTACACAATTTTTATTTTCCGCGTGTACCAGCAATTAGTAAATATCTATTACATTTCAAGAAATAAATATCGTACTCAAAACTGATATACAGAGTGTTCTGGAAGTAGACGTCAATAAAGGGGCGGGTGATAGAGGGGCCTAAGACCTACCAAATAAACCAAACTTGTATAGTCATATTTGCGACCGTCTAAAAGTTATGAATTTTTAAAGAAAATTTGGCTATACTCTACCCTGAGCTAAGCATTTACTGATGATGGAAAAAGTAATGGACCATGTCGAACGAAATTTGTACCCAACAAAGGTTATTAGTGTCGTCACATTTGAAAACACATTTCACGCCACTCAGAGAAGAGTATAACTTCGTAAGATTTGGTTCTGAAAGATGCCTCTAGTTTGCACGTAATAAAAGAATATCAATGGGTCACATAAATGATCATCCACCATTGGAAAAACTGCTCCATAGTATGGCCAATTAATTAGTAAAAACCATTGTTTTAAGTTAACAGACGTCGATGCAGTAAATGTGAAAACATAACGTAATGCAGAAGATTCACGCAACGTAAAATCAGCTATAACATTCAAACTAGTACACGAGTAAATAATTAAATCTAACTTTACTATAATAAAAATATTACACAATGTTTGAAATTATTAAAATGTATTTTGCATGTAATGTTTTTAACTTGTGAGGATAAAATGAAATGTTAATAATAAAAGCGGTAATAGTCAATTATTTAACTAAACAAAATTGATATTATCGAAATGGAAAGTTAAGATAAACGAATTACACCACCAAACACCATTACGTAGTTGCTGCTTCATATTCACAGCGGCCGTGGTTATGTAGAGGTTAGTGCGCTCGCCTCCCATAGCGACCTTGGTGTAATTCCTGAATAGCATCACAGGCAGATTTTCTACAAGTGGAAATAGTGGCTTATACAGGAAGATTGGATGGGGAGGGGGGTCATTTCGTGTATATCCCTGTTTTCCGTTCCAGTACCACTCCATGCTCACTTTATAATGGTGTGTGTGTGTGTGTGCGCGAGGTATTACGGCATTTTAACAACAAGGTATTAAGAACTGAAGAGGGAGACATGAGGTGAAGGACAACACAACAAATATGCCCGGGCCCAGATGCGAACCGGGAACACCTCACACCGCTGACCGACGCTTTACCTACTGTCCTACAGGGGCCGGCACCTTCATCGGCTTACAAGACATCGATGTGTCAAGAGTTGCACAAATCGCTCCACTACATTCCTTTTCTTTCCTTCGGATCAAGACCCTGCGTTGTTTCTCGACTAGAAAATACGTGTTTGTTAGGGTGTTAAATGATCTTCTGCAAGACATGTTGATTGTACACAACTGTTCATTCTAGATGTACCGCATATTAACAAATAGGTTGTATGGGAATATGTGGTATTGTCAATAAAATGCAGAAAATCTGCCTGTGAGGCAATTCAGGAATTACACCCAGTTCGTTATAGGATACAAATTCATTAGCATCTACATAAAGCTACAAATACGTAAGGTTGTCTTGTGATGTAATTAGTTTATCTTAAATTTCAATTTTGATAATATAAATTTTGTTTAGTGAAAGAACTGACTATTATCAACTTTACTAATAACATTTAATTTTATCCTCACAAGTTAAACACATTACACTCAGAATACATTTTAATAATTTCAGACATTGTGATATATATAACTATATTTATTTCAATAAAGTTACATTTAATTACTTCTTTACATACTAATTTGAAACTTATAGCTGAATTTACATTGTGTGACTCTTCTGCATTGCGTTATGTTTTCACATTTACTACATCGACGTTTGTTAATTTAGAATACTGGTTTTTACTAATTAATTGGCCATACTACGGAGCAGTTTTTCCAATGTCGAGTGATCATTTATGTGATACACTTATATTTTTTTACCTCGTGCAAACTGGAGGTATCTTTCAGAACCCAACAAAACTTTTGTGAAAGTGATTCTTTTACCCCACGAAGCTGTACTCTCAGTGACGTGAAATGCGTTTTTAAATGTGACGACACGAATCATCTTTGGTGTGTAGAAATTTCGTTCCACTTGGACCGTTACTTTTCCACCAATAGTAAATGCTTAGCTCAGGGCAGAGTGTAGCCCGAAAATAATGTTTGTAATAAACGTGCGGGATTTTAAAACCAAAGAGCGGTATAGTTTGAAGTGTGTGTTCTTCGTAGATATACAAATATATTTTGCGTTAAATAGTTTCGTCAGAAAAATTACAGCTGTAGCTCGCTTCAACACTGGTGTCCTGGTTGTCCTCTGTTGTCGTAGTTTTTTCCCGTTCCGTTTTTTTTATGTGATATGACAACATTTATCTTGTTAGTTATATGTTAATTACAAGCAGTTCGGCTTGGTTTTTCTTTACTGTTATTTATTAGCTCAGCTTTGGTTTTATGAGACTACATAGCCCTTCTAACGAACTTCATTCGCATCTTGGTGTTCCGACCAGCTGTGTCTCAGCCTGAAGACGGGGATGGATCTCAATCCCCGAAACGTTGCATATTTTTTTTTTCGTTGATATTAACTTGTGTTGTCTCTTGTTTTTATTTGTTGTACACTGTCCACTATTTATGTATTTTTTCCATCTTTTTTCATATTGGGAATCTGTTTTTTCTTTGTGTCTGTCTATTGTGTTTGGGGGTTATCAGACTATTGACTGAATTCAATCTTGTTAGAATTCTTGCTAAAAAAAACTGACGAAGTTCCTGGGATTGTTTTGCTTACTTTTTCTGTGTCATTTGTGTATTTTTATTTGTATTTTGTCACTTCGTTTTTCAATACATGTTTGGTCAACAAAACATGAGCAATGGCGTATGTTCACAAACCAATAAATTCCTATTGTAAACTCCCACTGCAGCAAACGTTTAAAAATCTCGACATAGCCCTGCAATGGCGCATGTCCACAATATTTCAGTAAAAAATCTAAGCCTCATTGTCAGTAAATGTACTTATTATTGTTTATAAGAAGGAAGACGGTGTTGAGAAGTACTCTAAGACCTTATAGTGGGGCAAGTAATACGAGGACTACATGAGATGTGATGCGAGGCTCGCCAGCTGTTACCTCGACGCCTGGGTGGCCGGCAACCTTCAAGCTACGCACCCAGCCGTGTCATGGCATCTGACCCTCTACTGTTACACCAGCCCACACCCTCCCCACCCACAATCACCTCTCTATATAGGCTGCGTTTGTGTGTGTGAGGCAGGAGCGGTACAGTTGCCGTTGACCGACGTAGCCTAATACAGGGCACGGTCTACCGCAATTTTAATCACCATTTTTTATTTTTTATTTGTACCAGATATTATTTTCCTACTTTAGACACAAAATGTGACTAAATTTGGCTCTTATGAAATTTTTTTATCTCTCATAGTTTTCGCGTAATGGCTTGTTAAGTCATATTTTGCATGTTTCCGTTTTAACGACTACACTGAAACCAACTGATATACCAAACTCGAAAAAATGACAGTGGATAAAGACATTACAGGCTACAATGACATGTTCATAAAATTTAAAAATAAAAATTATTTGAATTAAAAAAAATATGCTGAAACTGAAAAAAAAAAAAAAATTTAAAAAGTTCACTGCTCAGACACCTCAAATAGGAGGAATCTGGTACTGCCGGGGTGCACCTAAGCAGAAACACACTCCTTAGTTTGGAGTGTATCTTACTTTCGTACATAAAAAACATTGGAAAAATTGTTAATAGTTACACAAGAAAAAATATCTTCCGTACCACGATACATCACGTCTCACGCGCCAGGGACAGAAAAATTGAGCGTTTTCAATGAATTGCAAGCTAGAATCCAAGCCGCGGGCACACTGCTCGTATGACTATAAATGGCAACACAGTGCTGTACTGTTGCTATTGCAGGCCACGCTTTTATAGTTTATTACACAAATTAATTTGTCATAAATTATTTATGTTATTATGTTGTAGCTTATTTATAGTTGGGTGTATACTATAGTAACTAAAAACCATAATTTATTAGTTTAACTAAATTTCTGCGTCTCATTTTACCTTATGTTTACACGTACACAACTCTGTTACGATACATTGTAGGTTACCAATGTCTCTCCCCATGCCCTTCAAATAACCCGAGTGTTTGTGAAGAGACTAATATGCAGGTGTCAACTGCAGTTGCCGTATCATCACCGGCAGCCGCCCGTGCGAGGAGAAATCTGCCTCGCATGACCTCTCCGATGATAATTTGGCTGCGTTGATGGCGAGCGTCCATGATTTATCGGCAGACAGACACGCTGCGGCATAAACGTATACCTCCATCATGAAAGTAGGCACAGCTATGATGTTTCAATAGGATAGGATGGCTAGAGAGAGTGTGTGATAGAAGAAGTGGATATATGGACGCCGTACATTCTCGTGATAAATCACTCGCTGCCTCCTGTTACACGGCACGAGTTTAAAAATTTTGGATGTTGTATGTGATCTCGCCCAAGACAAATGCTGCAGATTTCATTACACATGAACACAGTTCCCGAAACTAACATACGTATAACTACACTGTAAAAAAACGTCTATTATCGGATGTTTTTAACCCATATGTAGAGGCACGATAATTTCGCGTATTGATTCTAGGTCAGGTTGAACGACAATAACGTACACTTCACTCCTCCTTCTGTGATTAGACGAGAGCGGCTTTAACACACATTTGACGACTGCGAGCCAGTTATAAATAAGGAAACAAGTCGTGGGGATATCACGTGCTACACGTTTGTACTGTTAGAAGCCCATGGATAGGGACATGCAAAATTCGCGTTATTATTTTGTAGCAGACTAAACTTCACTTTCCTATACATAACAGACCATAATACGCTATTCAATTGGCCACGAACTTTTATGTGTTGCCATTTATGTGTTACGTTTTTACAGACACGGGCCTCTCTACCGTGTAAACATTCTCCGCGGCAAGTCACGACAACATCGGCCAGCGGGAGTCGTCGAACGAGCCTATAGTCACTTGGAGTCTAGTCAGCTGTCAGAAAATAACGCGAATTTTGCATGTCTCTACCCATGGATATTCGTCTTCAGCCGGTACACGTATAGAACTGAGAAGTCTAGGCTGTTGCCAGATGAATACTCGAAATACTCGTGCCTCTACACATATGTAGAGACGGGAAATATCCGCGGTTTCACTGACCTGTAGACTAACCTTCAAGAATATATGTGTACTCAAACACACAACAGCTTTTCATTAAATGCTCGCTGACACAGTGAGATGGGCCTGCATTTAGTTACATATTTACTACTGTATCAGCGACTTACCCGAGGTGTCAAACAAGTCAAGGACCAATTGTGAAAGTGACTCGAACGTGGAATATTCTAGCATGTGCCTAAAAGAAAACGCGAATTATTCAGGTCTATAGCCAAATGGGATGCATACCATGCTTCAACTTGTAAACATAGCAAATTATAAGCACTGTTACTATACGAGATTTTTTTAGTACTCTGATACATCAGTGTGCTAAATTCATAAATAATTTTACATTATAGTTAGAGACACTGGTAAATCGCGGGAAAAGTTGATTGTTTGCTAGTCTCCAACGTGCTATGTATAACACTGAAGGTTTTGCACATATATTGGCTATCGTTTATATGAAGTACCGTGTCCCTCTTCAACAGACCCAATTAGAACTGTACAGTTGTAACACAGAACGTGTGTGGTTTGCCAGAAAACTGTTCGCACGTGTCACTATTGAGATACTACAGTTTATTGGAGACTATGTTAAATATTTTCGCGATTTTCCAGTGTCCCTAATTATAGTTCCGGGAAGACCTACACATAAACATATACATAAAGTAAGAGAGAATAATTTATTGCGGAAAGAGTTAACTGGTAGGTTTCAATAACTGTCCTACTGAACGTTTTGTCTTTCGTATGTAAATAGTTAAACAAGGATTATGCACGAGCGGTGTGGAAGGTGTCGTAACTTGTCGCGTTTATTCTTTAACAGATAAAAACGGCCTTTTAAGGACGCTGGACCCGTAAAAATTCAAAATTTTATATTTGTGCCAAACACTGGTTTTTTTTACACATCAGATGACATGTCATTTCCCCAAATAAAAAAAATAGGTCCCATAGTTTTTAACATAATCACTTATCAAAGTTGCGAAATGGCAGTTGCGGTGTAGCCAAAATAATAAAAAATAATTATTTTGCAGAAACAAGATAATTAATATTAATTCTTAATGTTGTGAGCTACTTCAAGACACTTTTGTGAACACAAAGCGATACGTTTTTGAATTTTAAAAAAATTGACGAAAATGAGTAAATTTTTGCATAACTTTGACTTTTGGCTACTACCGAAATTTTCAAAACCAACTTTTGTCAACCATGTCATAAAATGCATTGATACACTGACTATCAGTTACTGTAATTTTGAATTTATTACTTAATTACTTTTTTTGATTTTGGCTACACCGCAGTGGCCATTTTGTGACTTTGATGACTGATTATGCAAAAAACTATGGGGTCTAATTTTTTTTTATTTTGGGAAATGACGTGTTAACTGACGTGCAAAAGTTGAACAGTGTTTGGCACAAATACAAAAAAAAATTAATTTTACGGGTCCAACGCCCTTAAGACTGCCGTGGGGCCGCGGTGGCCGAATGGTCAGCCCATTCGCCTCCCACCAAGGCAATCCGGGTTCGGTTCCCGGAGGGGTTTTCTCGGATATCTCCCGTTTCCCCACACACTTTTATTCATGCGCAGCTCTATACTCCCCTCTTACCACCCCTCACCAACGCTAAAGGCATTTGCATGTTATCTGTGAACTCAGACAGTAGCTGCTCGATGACACAGTGATATGGGCCTGCATTTAGTTATAGTACGGAGCTGAGGAGACGGCAAGGCAGGACGGCAGGGTGGTGGGTGCGGCCACATAGCTCTCGGCTTGTCCGCACTCCAACCCGCAATCCTGAACCTTGCCTTCTCCTCAGCTCCCTACTATACATATTTATTATTTTCTTAGCGACTTCTAGGGAGTTTCAAATAATTCAAGGACGAATTGAGAAATTGACACGAACTTACAGTTTCTGGTACTCTAGCCTTATCCTAATATAAAACGAGAATTTTTCTGTTCCCTAAGATATATTACCACAGAATATTTAGCAATACAGAAGATAAAAAGCCAGTAGGACAGTGAACTCAGTCACACACGCCAGCAAAATGGCTTCCTTGGCAAGCAACATGGCGGAAACACCTACCGCCAACCAGCGTAAGGCAGCTGCTCTGCTAGTCGACGGCCAGGCCAATAGGAAACCTGTAGTAACATGCAGGAGCCACACAGACACGGGGCTGGTATCAACGACCTCGGGCCTATCAAATGAGTCCTATCAAATGAGCCGCCATGTAATTTCACGTCTTTATTACTACTTAGTATGTGATATTACTAATGTGATGATTTTAATGAGCACTTGAACAGTCTTAAGGCTCTCTAGTTTCTACTTTTTTTTTAGCGATATTAATTTGTTACGTCTAAACGAGAGCAGGTATAAAAAAATCGTCTTCTCCATGTTGGCCGCTTTTGTCAAAGCAGTAAATAATATGGCTTTAGCTAATTACGTAATTAACGAAATTCTGGTTAGTTAAATTTTTAGTCGAAATCGTGTAATTTATCACGGCAAAAACCATTTAAAACAAAACTGCCTGACAGATTTTTTATATCTGCTCTCGTTTAAGCTTAAAAAAATAATTATCGAAAAAACAGTCGAAACTAAAGAGAATGGCGTTAAGGCCTCGAACTTTAGTTTTGCAGTGGTGTATCGAAAACACTTTTTTTTTTTTTAACGAAAATTAATACATACATCAAAAATTAATTCTGGCAGTTTTAACACTTATATGTCCTCGTTTGTGTCTGAATTTTTATGTTGTAATACACCAAACGGATTTTTAAGTTTTTGCCCCTGAAATAGCACACATTTTGTAGTCAAAATAAGCCAAAATGAAGCAATTTGCTAGCAAACGGTACATTATTTTTAAAAACGGTCTGGCAAAATTGTGTATCGTATGCCTGTACACAGTCTCAAATTTTTTCAAAGCATTTGGAAAAATATTCAAGTTATTTGCAATTGTTTGAGATAAATGAAAGATCGTGGTCTTAAGGGGTCCGTCTCGTTGCCATAAAATCACACTGTAGCGTGTTTGAAGAAAAAGTTTTACACCGAAACTAATACATGTGTGTCCACGCCGTTTGTCTACGAAAAGAACACACACTTCAGACGACTGCCCTTAAGTACTTTCAAGACAACACACGTATTAGAAATCCCCTTTTAGGTCGCGTCAAAATGGGTTAAAACGGGGTTTTCAGGCTGCTATAGCGGAAAATATACTAGCCGAATTCATGTGATACCACTTAAGGGTAGTGCGTGGGACTTTAGTAAAGTGATTTCGTAAATAAAACAATAGGGTCACCACTTAAAGTCCCATAGTAAATTTGTTTTTTCGCGAAGACTGCACGCCTTAAGCGTAGAGGCGACGCACCGTTGTATGGCCCATACGACGTCGCCCTTAGCACCATACCTCACTCACACAAACACATGTGCCACGAGGCGGGCCCCTTAATGCGGGGTGGGTGGGGATTCAGCTGACCACGGTGGTTGTAATTGGACCACTGGTGTATAATGACATCACGTGCGCGAGTTGTGGGTGGAACAGGACGAGGAAGTCCGGGCAACAGGTTCCCCTCATAACGTAGGAATACTGCTGCAGTGCAGGAACTGGTTACCAGGCCAGCTTTCCATTCAACAACGCCATCAATCTGCTGCGAAAGCAGGAAAAAAAACCGCATTCAGGCAGTCGAACATGCTCGAAGTAAAACACGCCTTGTTCAGTAACGGAATATTTTTATTCTTCCGAGTTCGCTGGCCCGAGAGGCCGTCGATAAGACGGCGTCGTATATTAACAGACGTGCAAATTTCGCGTTATCATTTGACAACAGGATAGAATTGACTGGCCTATACTCACCCGTACGCAATCCGTGACGTTATTGCCCCCGGGCCTTGGTAGCTTTGTCTACTCGCATTATACACTGAAAGAAAAAGTATTGTTGTAGGCACCATACTTATGTTAAAATAGGGACAACATTCCATTTAGGTTGACGTTACTATATGCGTTGTTCCTACAACAATATGTTCAGTAGAAGTAACAATATGTTCTGTAAAAGAAAGATGCTCTTTACTCGTTCTAAAGAACAGATTGTTACATGAATAATCAAGATAGTAACAGCAACCTAATTGGACTGTTGTACCTATTTTAACAGAATTATGGTGCCCACTGCAATATTATTCTTTCAGTGTAGAATAGTCTGCATTTTGTAGTTGACCTAATATCATTGCTAGATATGATGGTATATCGCGAAAATGTTTTGTGGCAACATACTCTTGAAAACACTGTGGTTTCTTACGGCATGTATAATTGGGTGATGTACGTCTGACAAAACGTAGCTGTCTACAGACCAATAACAGGCATCAAATATTACAATAGAGTGATTCTTATTAGCTCAGTCAAATAGGGCAACAGCTCCACGTACAAGCGAAAGCCAGTTATATCTGATAAGCAGGATGTATGTTGAAACCAAACAAACAGTCAAGTTTTCCCGTGATAAATCATCAAGTCTAATCATTGGTAGATATGACATGAGTCTATCATTTAGGTCATTGAACCCGCTAAACATTTCTGTTTCTAATAACGACCATAGCCATATTTAGTAGAAGGCCACGGCCTTAGATCTGGCAACCCTGCACACAAGGGTCTTTTTAACACTTCTTTTAGCTCTCCAAAGGCAATGGCTGTACCTGATTCGTTATTGTGTCCTACATACCGGCGAATCAGGGGAAGCCACTGCCGTTCGCGAGACAAAAGAAGTGTTAAAATGACCCTTCCTGACAGGGTTGCCAGATCTAAGGCAGCAGCCTTCTATTAAAGATGGCTATGTAACGACACGTTAAATCTGAGTGTTACTGAGCAGAGACTAGAAAGAATTAAAAAGCGTGAAAAATCTCTAGTACAGAAATAGTCTCTAAAACTCTGTAGCTGTTGCGCCTTACAAGGTTGGGCGGTTTACAAGAAATACCCTAGGTAAACTTGTGACTGTCAACTGAGACTGTAATGTTAACGATAACGTAGTAGGTACAATCTACTCGATAGTACTGGTCACAATCGGATCAACTCAGTAGTTGGGACGTTTACGTTTTTTTTTTTCGAGCTTTCATAAATTCGAAGAGTAGTACGTTGGCGACCTATTGAAAGAAAATCGGCAAAATATGCAGAAGCGGCATATTTCAGTCGCCGATTTGGCAGACCTGTATTGTAGGGCCAGGTTAGAATAGTGCAGAATGGTACAATATATGTATATTGAATTTAAATTGCTTTCTAGTAATATGTACTATATAAAAATGCTAGAGATAACCTCCAAAAATGTCCATAGCAATACGGGATTGCAAAGTGAAAGTTCTCCGAGACAAAACCGCTGCTATTGTCATTAATCGAGAGTTAGCAAGAAGCAAATAAATAGATACTGTTAAAATTTATATGCATAGAAGTCGTAGTAATTAACATTTATATAAGTTATTCCGTACATGAACTACGTTCTCTAGAGACATTTTTACTGGATAAACTCCTCCAGACTTCTCGTCCAACAAAAATGCTGTATTTTGATATCGTCTTTTCCGTTAACATGCACTCAAACGCCTTACAGCATATTTTCTTATGTGTACACAAGCAGGAGGCTGTGTTTACTTTTTACGCGCTCTTTCGTGCTTTCGTGTGCCGGCGGCAATCTACCCTAATCCCGAACAGAGTAGACCTGAGTAGACCCAGCCACGAGGCAGAGTTGAATATTTAGAGATCTTGCGGGCCTGTAGGCTTTTATAGCATGATGTTCTTGCCCGATTATAGAGTAATGTCTACTCTGTCGAGTAGACCGAGTAAGGGTTTCGCAAGCGCCTTTAGACAAAGTTTGAGTTGTTTTATTTAAACACACACATACATGCGTCAGCGTATCAACGAAATCCCTTTAACGTTAACTACGCATACGCCCGTTGAAAGAATAAAAAGTTAGAAGAGACAATTTACATAATACTGCTTTTTTATTTGATTGGTTTGAATAACATATCTATTTTTGCAAATTTTTGGGGTTTTGGAAGTTAACAAGTTCAAAATCAAAGTTTTGGTGCCATTGTGAATCATAACGGTTATGTATTTGCACAAAATTTCAATCAGGTATTTGCATAGAACTAAACTGACGGTGGAGTAGGCCTACAATCTTGTACTACAAATGACCTACTTGTCCCTGCAGTATTTTTTAAAAGTGAATACGTTATAAATTTATAAAATTCGTCCCATCACAACTACTTGGACAATTTTCTCGCGTCCATACTATGGCCGAAACTAGAAATCTAGGTGAGAACTTGAAACGCTTACTAAATTCTGCCTTCATGAACTGCCACCTCACACAAAAAGTTGAAGACTTCTTTCGTACGTAAGTTGCACTACCGAAGCCTTCTGGACCGCTCAGCTACGCCTTGATGCCACACGCGTGCAACGGTTGGAAAGTTTCGCGCCGGAGGGAAAGTTACCACGAACAGCACTTCAGCGAATCTCGTACTCTCGAGACGAATACGAATTGGTTCGGAAACTCAAACCCCAGACGCCAGAGATAGTTGTAATACAAAAGCCCTTACACGCCTGGACAATAGTTTTATCGTCACTAAATTCTGCAGTGCATAGTTGTGCAGTGGCAGTCGGTGGGTTGTTTGGAAGGGATACAGAACTGATAAAAGTGTACACTCCAGTATTCTCGGAATGAATTGTGCAAGTAGGGATGTATGAAAAACTGAAGTGTTTTTGTGTCACAGAAAATACACAGTTACATTAAGGCCTCGCTCTCTAGTTTAGCAGCGGTTTCGAAAATATTTTTTGTAACACAAATTAAAACATATATCGAAAATTCCATTGGCAGTTTTAACACTTATATATCAACGTATTTATATTAATTTTTCTGTTGCAACACACCAAACTTATTTTAGATTTTTTCCCCCGAAATAGTACACATTTTGTTGAGAAAATAAGCTAAAACTAAACAAAATATTTTTTTTTCTAGCAAACGGTACACTAGTTTAAAAAACAGTCTGGCAAAATTGTGTATCGAATGACTGTACACTGTCTCAAATTTTTCAAAGAATTTGGTTAAAAAATATTTGAGTTATTTGCAATTGTTTGAAATAAACGGGAGATCGTGGCCTTAAGTGGGCTCAGTGCCTGGCATCTTCGAATTCTTCAATTTTTGCTGTAAGTTCCATACAATGAGATTTATTAAAATCTCTCGTCTGGCATGGCACAGATATTAAAGTGTCAGTAAATTGTCACATCTTTACTACCTTTCTTTGTTTTTGACTGGTAACCTTCCGGAGGAAGAAATTCATTTATTTCTACGGATGGTCACAAGTATAGTTAAGATCCCACGATTTTTCGCGAAAAGAATTCTGCAACAGTTTGTTTCAATGACTTATGTGCACATACACAGCCCTGCTTCGTGGTAAGTGATTGGCTGTTTGTAACTCTCAGCGTCTAGGGTTCTACCAGCAAATCACAGACGTGTGGTGTCGCAGTAACCTTGTTCCTGTTGGCACAGTCAAATGAGCCACGTCTGTGCAATAATACATTCTGCCAGTAACCATGAAGCAGAGCTTAAGGGGGATTGATCCCTGTCAGATCGGTTTTACGGCTTTTCTTATAAATCAGGGAATAGACACATTGTTTTACTTTTTTCACGTTGACAAGGCATTGTTTATTGTTTCATTCACTTTTTGGAATCCATATGGCGTTGTTTCTGTTCATGTTGCGGCCTCTTATAGTCGCTCCCGTAAATATAGCAATTTTTCCTTTTCAGTTGTTTCCCATTGCAAAATAATGAATATATTATGGTTCCAGCAATTACAAAAAATCTATTAAGTTTGTATGTATGCCTTGTCGTGACAAAAATTTTGATACATCGACTGGAACAGAAGTTATCGAGAAGAAACAGATAAATCCAAGGTGGTAGGGATCAATACCCCTTACTGTGTGGACATAAAGCATTGAAACAAACTGTTGCAGAAATCTATTCGGGATATATTGTGGGCTCTAAGTATAATCAATGGTAGACGAGAAATGACAACTGTATACAATGTAAGAAACTATTCCCTCTGCCTTGTCATAGCATTTATAGACCACATTAAATGCAGAAGTTCCAGCATAGCAGGTACTGATCCATCTTGAAGGAATACGCTACGAAATCACAAGAACATGTCTCCAGACTCAGTGAAGGATGCTGTCAGATGGGAAGACAAACATTCCAGAGAAGTGTAGGAGGATAATGAAAAAGGAAAAGAACAGGAGGAGAAACAAAAGGAGAACACGCATGGGAAACAGGAAGAAAAAAAAAGCCGTTGAACTTGAAGCCATTACAGCAGCGCTCATTTGAAATGCATTAAAATGTTCCCGTCTTTACTTCCCTATTTTACCTTTCTGCCCCTCCTCCCCCACATTCTCGTCACTCCACGGACCATTTCCCTTCTTCTTCTTCTTGTTCCATCCCCCCGGGCCGTCCTTATGTACCGCTCTCTGTGCGGCGAGTTATTCCGCGTGAACACCGGCTCTGAGAGGCAGTTTGTCCACAGGCATGAGGGAAGACGGAGGGTGAGGGTGTGCAGATTACGCACTATGGTCGCCGCGATGCGGCCGCGGGAATCAGGGTGGAAAATTGCCGGCCCGCCGCGGACGCGAACCCGTTACCCGTGGTTCCCTCGCGCCGCCGCGGCGACAACCCGGAAACCAAGAGCATTTGACTGAGAGTAGGATGACAGGACGGGCAGGGAGGGAGGGGGCAGCTGCGTCCGTGACAAGAACTAAGGCCGTGTCTCAATTTAACGACTACTCTCTGGAGAGAGCACTCTTTCGCATTACGTCGAAAGAGAGCTCTCTGGCACTCTCGCTCTTTCCAATTGGGACGGTGCACTCTCGAGTTGGTAAACAAACCATGCAAAGGTAACAGGTGCGTAAATTTTATTAATACAAGTTACAAACACATAAAATATATTTGTAGGCAGTTCAAATAATAATTTTAAACTTCAGCGTCATATTTCAAGCAGCGAATAACTGTTTATAGGTGATGCCATAATTTTGTGTTTTGTGTATTTAAACATATATTAGGGCCGAATATGTTTACACAACTTCTTGCCATAGTTATCGGGGTCATTGTAAATAATTATTCATGTTATAAATATTGAAATATTAGCAATATGTGTAACACATTTCTTCAATAACCTCAAACCATAGCTGTAATCAAGATGGCTTGCGCCAGAGAGAACCAGAGAGTGCAGCGAGTGAACAGTTTCGTTCTCTCGCTGTACTCTCGCTCTTTCGCACTCTCGCCAACAAATTGAGACGACCAGATGTGTTCGCAAGAGAGAGAGAGAGAGAGAGCAAGAGAGCACACACTGAGTGAATTGAGACACGGCCTAAGTAGTAATACAGACGTGGAATGGCGTGGTGAACTTCGTCGCTCATTGGCTGCCTGAGGCTGTTGATAGCAGCCCAGTGTATGTTTACTATTGGCCTGGCTGCCGGCTATCAGGGCAGCCGCCGTACGCTGATTGGCGGTAGGCGTCTCCGCCATGTTGCTGGCCAGCGAAGCCATTTTGCTGGCATGTGTGAGTAAGATCTTTGAAAGAACTCTGCAATGAGAGTGCATGACTGGATTTAGTTGCTTGGACATACTTCATTGCGAAATCAATGACTGTCAAAGAAAACTAAACAATAGTTTTCATTTCGCAATGTAGTATGTCCAAGCAACTAAATCCAGTCATGCGTGACTAAGTTTACCGTCCTACCGGCTATTTTACTTCTGTATTCCTAAATATTCTGTGCGCACTGCATTCCTAAATATTCTGTGCGCAACGGCCACTGACGGCATTGTGGGAGTTACATTGGCGTCTTAGGGGAAGGGGGACTGATGGTGGCATTCAAACTAAACACATTTTATTGCATACTAGGGACCCTGTTTTTTCGCGAAAAGAATTTTGCCCCAGTTTGTTCCAATGCCTTACGTGCACATCCGCAATTCTGATTCATGGTTATTGGCAGCTTGTCTGTGTAAAGAGCCGTATCTCATTTGACTGAGCCAATTACAAAAACTTTCCTGCAAACAAACACGTCTGTGATATGCCGGTAGGATTCCAAGGCTCGCGACAGTTTAAATATCCAATCGCTGACCACGAAGCAGAACTGCAGATGTGCACGTAAGGCATGGAAACAAAGTGAGGCAGAATTCTTTTCGCGAAAAACCAGGGTCCCTATGCATACTATAAAGTACTACACGATTACTGGAAAGTGAATAACGCAAATATGAACAACACTTCAGCTGTTGTTAAATACAGTCTTGTAGTAAGAATAAGAATACCACGTGGAAAATTATGTTTTGCAACAAACAACACGAAAGAAGAACAAAACAAGTAAAGATAAAGAATATATATTATTGAGGAAAGCGTGTCCGCCCCTCCCCTCTTCCTAATTTTTTGCGATTCCCGTGGAAGGCATTCGTTCGTTGCCTGTGGTCGTGATCCAATCGGCAACTTAGTAAATTTATACATAGTTCGACTGTTCTGCTGATAATGATTAGTATTTTACGAGCAAATATGTGCGATACTTCAATTTACCGCAATGTTGAAATCACTCCGTTAGCGATTGCAGCTAAACTAGCGGCAGAAATTTTCCCTGTTCCAAACTCTCCCAAAAGAAAACACATTTTCTTTCCAACCTAAAGTAGAATTAACCTTAGCCGAACGTTCGGTAAAATCTACCAAAGAGTCGGGATTTTCCCGCGATAAATCCTCTCTACTCTAGCTATCGATAGGGACCCTTGTTTTTCGCGAAAAGAATTTTGCCTCATTTTGTTTCCGTGCCTTACGTGCACATCTGCAGTTCTGCTTCGTGGTCAGTGATTGGATATTTAAACTGTCACGAGCCTTGAGATTCTACCGGCAAATCACAGACGTGTGGGGTTGCAGGAAAGTTTTTGTAATTGGCTCAGACAAATGAGATACGGCTCTTCACATAGACTCGCTGCCAATAACCACGAAGCAGAATTGCAGATGTGCACGTAAGGCACTGAAACAAAGTGGGGCAAAATTCTTTTCGCGAAAAACAGGGTCCCTAGTTATCGTCTATACGTTAAGGCCATGATCTTTCACTATACGTTAAGGCCATGATCTTTCACGTAATTCAAACAATTGCAAATAACTCGAGTATTTTTTAACCAAACGTTACGAAAAAAATTGAGACTGTGTACAGTCATACGATAAACAATTTTGAAAGGGCGTTTTTTTAAAATAACGTACCGTTTGCTAGCAAAAATTGTTTTGTTTGATACTGGCTTATTTTGTCAACAAAATCTGTGATATTTCAGGGACAAAAATCTAAAAATCCGTTCGGCGTATCGGAACAGGAAAATTCAGACGCAAACGATAATATATAAGTGTTAAACATGTATGAATGAATTTTTGATATAGGCCTATGTATTAATTTGCGTTAAAAAATATTTTCGAAGCTACTGCAAAACTAAAGAGCGAGGCCTTAAAGGTACCGCCACAATATTCCTCTTCTGTATTCGCAATTATTCTGTCACCTTGTAAAGTATGAGTAGGCTACCCTTTTTTCTGTCGTTTCAGTATCTACAGCCAAAATATGTGTTTGGTGAAATAACGTATCTGTTGAATACTTGAGCGAGTGAAAGTAAAAAATATGTTGGCAGCACTGAATACCCTCGTAACATAATGATGATGTACGGCTGACGACAGAGAACTCTACTAGAAGAATTTCATGATACGTGCACTCGTGTGTGGAACTGACTATAGCTAGATATGATGGTTTATCGCGGGAATACTTGACGGTTTTGCTAAGTTTCAAAGTATTCAACTTACCAACCGAACGTGGAGCCGTTGCCCTATTTGACAAAGGCAATAAGAATTCCGCTCTTGTAATATTTGATGCCTGTTATTGGTCGGCAGACAGCTACGTTTATCATACGTATATCACCCAATCATATATGTTGCACGAAACTACTGTGTTTACAAGGGTATGTTGGCAGAAAATATTTTTTGCGATGTACCCACATCTATAGGTATCAGGAAATGTTATCGCGATTTTCCACCATCTATAAACCATCATCTCTAACTACAGCTTGTATCCGGGTTCGAGAGTCTTCCGACAACAACCAAATAAATAGTCGACTTTCGAATGACTAAGCAAATTTACTTCAAGGTAAATATTACATTAACATGAGGAGAAATCTAGAAAATCTTTGTTTATTTTGACATTTGAAACAGCTCAATTTCTTCTCAATCTGTTACTACAAGGCCTCAGTCTAAGTAATTACTCCTGGTGAAAGTGAGGTTAATAAGTGTAACTCATAACCGGCGCGCGGCGGTATGAAAACGAACCAATCACATTCCTGAGGTGGAATCATAGTAAGTGGCACGAAATGTAACTTACAATATTGTTTTTTAAACGCGTTTTAACACTCAGAACAGCGATACCCATATTTATAGAACGTAAAATTTCCAGTATGTACCCCCATGCAGAAAATACAGCTAAGTGCCGCCAATATAACACGCTGGACACTATTCGGGAGGTCCCAAGTTCGATTCCCAGGTGCGGCCATTTTTATGTCGGTTTTCTGTGGTTAACAGAAATCGTTACAAGCGAATGCTGGTATGGTTCCTTAAAAACGGTCATGGCCGATTCCTCTACCAATTCCTGTCATTTTGTAAAATTGTGTGTGATTATCTCTAATGACTAGACTGCCGACGAAGCATGAAGCCCACAAACTTTTACATTCCATGCCAAATAAAGATATATGCTGAAATGTATTGAGGAGGGGGACATGGTAACGTTTTATAAATAGAGACCTGAAAAATTCGCGTTTTCTTTCAGGAGCAAGATGGAATTCCAGTACCTTTAGGTCTGTATCACATTCACAATTGGCCGTTGACGTACTCGACACTTCCTGGAAGTAGCTGAGCCAGCAGCTAAGAATTTAATATAAGTATAAGTGATATTTATTATATATTATTATTAATTACAATTCAGGCTTATTATTTATACTTTATTTATTTAATGTAATAATAAATAGATTAAATATATTATAATAAATAATTTATATTATTATACTAATCTATTTTATAATACTATATTGCAGAAAGAATACGTATAAGATATAAAATGTTATATTCAAAGTATTCATTGTAGCTAAATACAGGCCCATTTCACTGTCAGCGAACAGCTAATAAATAGAGCTACGAATTTATGGTGAAAAGATTTTTGCAACATTTGGTTTCGATGCGTCATGTGCACGTCTACAGGTCTGCTACATCGCCCGTAATTGGATAATTTTACTCTCACTTGCCTTGGCAAATTACAGACGTAAGGAGTCACAATAATCTTATTATGATTGGTGCAGTCAAATGAGAAACATGTCTGAACAAAGACACGCTGCCAATAACCTTGAAACAGAACTGCTGATGTGCACAAGAGACACCGAAACAAAGTGGGGCAAAAATCTTTTCGCGACAAAATCGTGGCCCTACTAATAAACAGTTGTTTTCTGCATGAGTTCACATAAAAGCTTACAGTCCCGTGAACCCGCGAATTTTTCCCGTCTCTATTCATAAACTTGCATTGTTAGACATTTGTTTCTAGTATTCGAAAGTACAATGAATGACTGTATACAGGAGGTTGAGAAATTGCATGCTAATATTTGAAGGAGCAATTTTCACATTAAATGAACAAAAAATGTTATGAGAAAATAGGCCCGAAAACGAGCTGTCATTGTAATATAGGTCTCATGACTTACAGTGTATGGCTCGCACAAAGTAAAGCTACAGATATGCACGTAAGGCACGGTTACGAAGTGGTGCCAAAATATTTTCTTGAAAACGTCCCGTCCCAATCAATAGAGACGATGGTATACCGTGAAAATGTTTTTTGTGTCAACATACCTCTGAAAACACTATAGCTTCTTGCAACAGGACATACGTCTAACGTAGCTGTCTGCAGACCAATGACAGGCCTAAAATATTACAGTAATTTGGCGTAACCTTGTACCATTTTGAGGTAACATTGTACAAGGCATTTTCTTTTATATAAAAGCTATGTGGCATTCAACCGCTATGCAAACTTTAAGATCAACAAATTTATTCATCTAGAACCCAACCATATTCTTAAATTCTGAGTTACTTCATTTGAAATTAAACTAGGCTGGTGGTACAAAGTTGCCCTGACCTGTACAAAGATACCCCAAATGACTGCAATAGCAGGATTCTTGTTGGCTCAGTCAAATAGGACAACAGTTCCACATACATGCGAAAACCAGCTATGTTCCGATAAGATGAACGAAGGTTGAGACCCAGGAAGCAGTCAAGTTTTCCCGCGATAAACCATCATTAGAGCCCCGGAAATTTCGCGGATTCAACTGAGGAGAGGTTGGATTTCTAAGTCATGTACATGTTGGAAACTATTTCGATCGGGTCATTGTTTATTAAACGTGACCTTGCGGACTCCGAACCAATGGCGGACATGCGTAAAAACGCTCACGGACTCCTGCGCTACATCGTCAAATGTTCAAATGCTCACTC